>CM019714.1:22799378-22986116 GCA_009760885.1 Achatina immaculata
AACTAGCGTTGGCTATTATGCTTCTCCAGAGTATCCGATCCTTCATGCAGGCCATCAGTTCAGTTGGTGATCTCCTCTCACACCATCCCGTCAGACTGTCCAGTATCATTTCTCTTGGTCTTCCTCTTGATCTTCTTCCTTCTATTTTCCCTGCTGTTATAATATTTTCAATGCCCCTCTTCTCATTGCACGTCCTATGAAAGTACATTGTCTCTCTCTTATCTTTTTGACAAGAGTTTTTGTCTCTCCAGCTCTTCTCCTACATTCTTCATTAGTTATTTTTGCTGTCCAGGGGATTCGCAACATTCTTCTAATAAACCACATTTCTGCTGATTCCAATGATTTTTGTGCAGACTTGCCTATTGTCCATGATTCAATTCCATATAACAAGATAGGTTCAATACAGCATTTTAGGACTCGTTTCCTAACATTCACTGATAAAGATGTGTTAGCTAATATGTTTCTCATTCTCTGAAATGCAGTCTTTGCTTGGCCTATTCTGTTCCTAATTTCTGTTCTGCATTTCCCATCTGAAGTTATTACTGCTCCAAGGTATTTGAATTTCTGCACCTGCTTTAGAATAGTTCCGTTTAATTTAATACTGCATGTTGGTGGATTCTGTTTCTTAGATATAACCATAGTATCTGTCTTTTTGATGTTCAAAGTAAGGCCTTTCTGTTCACTTTCTTTGGCGACTTTATCCAAGAGATTTTGCAGGTCTTGTTGGTTCTCAGCTATAAGTATTGTGTCGTCAGCATACTGAAGGTTGTTAATATTGCATCCTCCAATTTTTATGCCTGGTTCTGTGATGATTGTTCTTAGAATATTCTCGCTGTACAGAGAAAAAAGGTCTAGAGATAGTACACATCCTTGTCGCACCCCTTGTTTTATAGGTTGATATTTTCCAATTCTATTTTCAACTCGAACTGCTGCTTCTTGCTGCCAGTATAGATGTTTTACAATCCTTAGGTCTTTGCCGTCTATATTGATGTCTTCAAACATTTTAATAATTTCATTATGTTTCACCTTGTCAAATGCCTTGGTGTAATCAATGAAGCATAAGTAGAGATCTTTCTGTACTTCTAAAGCTCTTTCTGTTAGTGTTCGTAAAGCATAAATGGCATTGTGTGTTCCCTTTCCTTCAACAAATCCAAACTGTTCACCTGCTATTTCCACTTTTATCTTTTTCCTTGTTCTTCTCATAATTATTCTCAGAAGTAGCTTCGTTATGTGACATGAGAGGCTGATAGTCCAGTGGTCGTCACGTTCCTTTGCACCTGGTTTCTTTGGTAGTGCTATAAACTGCTATAAATCAGGTCACTGGGAATATAACCACTGTTGTAAATGTCATTCAGTAACTTGGTTATTATTTTTATTCCTGTCTCCTCTAATGCCTGTATTTCTTCTATTGTTATATTATCAGGGCCAGTCGCTTTTCCTTTATTCATGTGTTTGATGGCGTCTATGATTTCATCTTCAAGTATTGGCGGTCCATCACAGTTTTCAGTATCTGGTGTTAATTCTGGTCTTTCTCCTCCATATAGCTCACCGATATACTCTGTCCACCTTTCCACAATGTCTTCTTTTCCCATTAACATTTTACCTTCTTTCGATTTCATGCATCCTGTGGTATATTTTGTTTTCCTGCCTGTGAGCTCATTAATTAATTTGTGCATGTTTTTGCTGTCTTTATTATGAGAGTCCCTAATCATCATTGTAAGTAACTAAATACTAGTAATTGAGAAGTACAGCAGGTTTATCCTGTTCTTAAATGTACAGGCCTTTACAGTGTGTACATATATATATGGCAGTTACATAGACCAGGATGGTGACACTAGAAAGGAAGTTAGAATCAGAAATGCAAAAGCAGCATCGATCTTCAAGAACCTTGAGAATTCAAAAGTTATAAGCACAAAAACCAAGTTAAGACTATTCAATTCAAATGTAATATCAACCATCATTTATGCATGCGAAAGCTGGAAAACAACTAAAGAAACAGACAAGAAATTAGACTCTTTTGAATAAAAATGCCTAAGGAAAATACTCTGCATCAAGTGGAACGAATTTAAGAATAATGCAGAGATAAGACAGATGACTGAACAACAACCAGTCTCATGGGTGATCAGGAAAAGGAGATGGACATATGTTGGTTACTTGATGAGAAGAAATGATCAGAGAATCCCAAAACAAGCTATCAAACAGAACACAATAGGCCAAAGAAAAAGAAGCAGATCACGTGGAACTCTGAAGAGGTCAGTGTTAAGTGAGGCCAAATTAACAGGCATAAAATCCCTTGATGAGGTTGAAAGACTCGTTGAAGACAGGAAAAATTGGCGAACTACTTTGCGAGCCCCATGTGACGTTTAATAATATATATATATATAATCATATGCAGTTGCTAATCACATATTTTTTTTACTATAACTCACTGTGCATTTTAGGAAAAGTCATGATTTTTGTGGTGAGTACAACTTACTTCTCACGCAAATGAAACCCTATAAAAGGATGAGATTACACAAATTCAGTTAATTTTCAAGCACACAATTATGGTGCGTCTATTGCACAATTTACGAAACATTGCTATTGGTCGCCTGCAAGCAGGCGAAAGTCAAAGTCAGGTTGCTAGGCATTTAAACGTGCAGCAGTGTACCATCAGTTGACTTTGGCACTGTTTCCAAGCCACTGGCTCAGATGAAGACTGGCACCGCAGTGGACGACCCAGGGTGACAACAGCAGCTGATGATCGCTTTATTCTGTCTCATCACCTCAGAAACTGGTTTACAACAGCATCTTCAAGTGCCCAGTCATTGCTTGCAGGACGTCTTGTGTCTGATCAAACTGTCCAGAATAGATTGCTTAAAGCTGGACTAGTGGCATGACAACCTCACCGAGGTCCTGTCTTAACGAGACACCATCGCCAAAATCGATTTGTTTGGGCCAACCAGCATTGGCCCTGGACAACTGACAATCAATGGAGACGTGTCTGGTTTTGTGACGAATCTTCCTTTTTTGTTGCACTGCCATGATATGCGGAGAAGGGTCTACCATAGGCCAAATGAATGTTTTGTCCAAAATTGGATTGATGAAGCTTCGCCGCATGGTGGTGGAGGTGTAATGGTATGGGGAATGATCAATTTCAATGGAAGGAGTCCATTGGTGCAGATTGAAGGAGGCTTGAATGCGCAACGATACGTCAATGAAATTCTTTGTCTCCTTATCCTTCCATTTTTGGCTGCGCAAAGATCTGTGTTTCAACAGGACAATGCTAGACCCCATTCTGCACGGCTCACCACATAGTTCTTGACTGCCAACAAAATTCTCACCCTTCCCTGGCCATCCCTGTCTCCAGACATGAATCTGATCGAGCTGCAAAGATGTGTTTGTCGCCGAAACGTTTCTCCAGCCAATTGTCGTGATCTGTGGCAGGCACTTCAGGAAGAGTGGGCACACATCCCACAGGCGCACATCAGACATCTGATCGTATCTACGCCCAAAAGATGTCAGTCACTGATCAATGCAAGCAGAGGCCACACACCATACTAACTTGAGAACCCCTGGGACTAACAAATTCTCATCACATAGATGTAAGAAACTGTCAAGTAAGTGTTTAAACCCTTAGGTATTATTGTGTTCAATTTGAAAATTTTAATCATTCAATTTAAAAAGCTATAGAATATCAAAGTTATGGCTAAAATTGGATCAGTAGTTATGCGTTTCTTTTTTTTGGACAGTATATATATATATATATATGATCTAGATAAGACCGTCTTGGAAGGGTGTATAATGGGAAAAAGGAAAAGAGGAAGACCCAAGGTGAAGATGGCTGCAAGACATCGTTGATGATCTACAAATGGATGCATCAGTAGCAGGCCATCTTGCTCACAACTGAGAGGCCTACAGAAGTGCTGTTAGGGAGGCAAAGTTCCACAAGGGACATGCAAATGAATGAATGAATATATATATATATACACCCACAAGTGGTGATTGATAAGTTCTCATCATAAGGTACAAATACTTGAAATGCACAGTTGATATTAGGTGCATTTGTATATCAGGTTAATGGAAGATTAAACACCAAGTTTCAAGAAATTAACTGCAACCAATTTTTTTTTACAGGCTACTGAAGTGGTAAGGGGTGGCAGAAATTGAGAAAATGGATACAATTTCTCATTGAGCAGTCATTTGCTACCTCTGCATCAAGGGCTTATCATCGAAGGAGATCCATGAGGATATGGTAGATACTCTAGGGGAGAGTGCCCCTTCTTACATCACAGTGAAGAAATGGACAGCTCAATTCAAACATGCAAGGGAGAGTCTGGAAGATGATCCCCGTCCAGGGAGACCAAGAACGTTAACCACCGATGAAACCACCAGCAGAATCCATGACATGATAATGGAGGATTGACGACTGAGTGGTACATTGCTACTGGGTTGGGCATGTCCCACGAACATGTTCATGCCATTATTCATGATGATCTTCAAATGACAAAGATCTCTGCTCGATGGGTCCTGAAACTTCTTGGAGCTGATTACAAATGACAGTGTCTCAACATGTCAAAAGACAATCTTGGGTGCTTTTCTGCAGATCCTGAAAAGTTTCTTCAGCAATTTGTGACTATGGATGAGACTTGGTTCATCATTTTCAACCTTAAAGCAAAGAACAGTCAAAGCAGTGGAAACATCATGAGTCCACCTCCAAAGAAAGCAAGGGTAGTTCTGTCTGCAGGCAAAATGATGGCTTCCATCTTTTGGGATTCAGAAGATGTCCTATTAATAGACTATCTTCAAAAGGGCAGAATGGTCACCAGGACCTATTATGCTAATTTTGTGAAGCAACTGCAGGTCAAGTTGAAGGAAAAGCATCAGGGAAATTGATGAGAGGAGTCGTCTTTCATCAAGACAATGCTCCAAGTCACAAGTCAGCGGTGGCAATGGTTGCTATCCATGAATGTGGCTTGCAGCTTCTTGAAAATCCCCCTTATTCCCCAGATTTGGCCCGTTTTGGACTATTACCTGTTTCATTCATTCATTCATTTGCATGTCCCTTGCGGAACTTTGCCTCCCAAACAGCACTCCTGTAGGCCTCTTGGTTGTGAGCAAGATGGCCTGCTGCTGCTACATCCATTTGCAGATCATCAATGATGTCTTGCAACCATCTTCGCATTGGCCTTCCTCTCTTTCTTTTTTCCCATTATGTACCATTCCAAGATGGTCTTCTCTAGATTATCATGACATTTAATGTGTCCAAAATATTAAGTTTTCTCTGTTTAATCCTCTTTACTAGCAGCAAATATATCCATACTACAAGAACCTAATATTGAAGAATCAATATTGCATGTTCTTGTAGTATGGATATAATTGTTCTTTTTTGTGTCCATGGTATTTGAAGAACCCCTCTGTAGCATTTACAAAGGCATTTATGTGTTTCTCAGCTGTTTTGTTAAGTGTCCAGGTCTCACAGGCATATGTTGTGATGGGATGCCCTTAAAAATCTTGTAGTTCTGTCTGTTCCTCTCCACAGATTTTTTAGTTGTTTTACTTTCTGAAGAGCATTAGATGTCCTTTTAATTTCCCTCATTGTATCTCCATTATTAGTTAGAAGTGATCCAAGATATTCAAAACTCTCCACTTCTTCCAGTTTTTCCTCATTGCTACATATATCAGCTGCCCCGTTTGTTTTGTCAGTTGTCATCAGTTTAGTTTTCTTCGTATTAAGACAAAGGTTTTGCTCTTCACTGTTCTTACGGACTAACATAATTAGTTTTTCCATTCCTTTTTGTGTTGTGAACAGTAATACTGTGTCATCAGCTTATCTAATCTCAGGTATTTGATAACCCCCAATTGTTATGGCATCGTAATATTCTTTGTCTATATCTTCTCTAACATTCCTCATTATATTTTCAGTATACAAGTTAAATCTTCTTCTTCTTCTTCATTTGCACTAGTGATAATGCGTGTTACCCTGATTTTTGCAATGCGCCTTTTGGCTGGGTAACTCCGACATCAGCACCATTCCTTGCTAGGCCAGACTGTGGTCTTGCTCGGACTGTCATGAAGACAGTGTGGCTGGCCTGGCCAAAACTTTGTTTTCCAGCCTCTGGTGGCTGTATATAAGTCCCTTCTCCATGTCAGATGGTTTGGAGACAGTTCCACAAAGACTCCAGAAATTTAGTTTTGAATTTTTGAAAATGTTTACCTTTCTCGGAGCATGCTCTCAAAATAATTTTAAATTTAGGAATGATATTTGTATAACTAATTTCTAATTTTTTACAAACAGACCAGATGAAAAAACATTATGTCATCAACATTAGTTACAAAAATATGATGAAACATCCCTCAATAAGAAGTAGGGAATCAAAATCACACCTAGATCAAGGCAACAAATATATTGCATTTAATTTTATTCTGTGATCAGTTTATATAAATGAAATAATAAATTGAATGAACAATGCTGCAAAAGTAAAGGACATTAAGTTATTACATTAGTGAAGCAAACATTTAGTCTATGAATTAAAAACCTAATCACTCGTATCTGCTCAACTGTTTTAGTTTGAACCACAAGCCTTTGCCATGAGAGGTGAGTGCACAAGCTACTCAGGCACATAAGTTTTTATTTATGTATTTGATAATATAAACTGATAACATTTTAAGGAATCAATGGATAGCAAAAAATCCTATAGAGAGGCAATCAGTGGCCTTGATACAGAACATGGATCTCAGAGCCCAGAACTATTGCTACAGGGCTGCCTCGGGGGTCTCCCTTGTCCCCTGTCCAATGTGTATTCTACTGACCTTGCCCTGTTATTTGAAAATGGTGTGGGGAGAACACTGACCTATGCAGATGATATATTAACATATGAGCATGGGAGGTGTAGAGAGGAATTAGCCTCAAGAATGCAGAGCAGGGTGGACCAGATAACAAGCAGGCATGAGGATAACATACTGTCCAGTGCACAGCTGAATAAATTAGAGCATGTAGAGAAAGAGTCAATCAGAGTGGTCTTGAGTTGCACCAGGGATACTCCAGTAGTGGCCATGTGCTTTCTGCTTGATTTGGTAAGTGTGAGGTCTCAACACAAGTATGCTCAGGTAAAGGCATACATCATGGTTGCTGCATGAAGGATTATCCTCTCCATAAGGAGTTGGGGTTGATAAAAGGAAGACGCATCAAATGGGGCAGATCTTGGTGACTGAGGCACAATGAAAACAATTTGCAATCTAGATGAAGTACCTGAAGGTGATGACTGGTTACAGGCACAGGACCGACCTCAGCTAACAGAAGGGTCGTGAATGTCGAGATTGGGCACATGGAGCAGTTGAACTTTGGGTTCAAGATCTCATTCAGCATCATTGTGGGTCTTCTGATATGCTGATGGCTCAGTGACTCAGAACAGCAGAAGTGGTTGCCTACCGAAACGGAAAAATCTTGGCACAGGGTTTTGGAACCTTTAAAGTCATCACATCAAGCATGTGAATGGAAATTGAGGCTGTGTTGGAGGCAATGGAATGGTTAGTTGCTCATGATGTGGTTAACAGTGTCACTGTATCAGATTCACATAGTACGCTCCACAAGATTGAGAAGAAATTACTTCAAAAAGAATGGGTTCATCTATTAAGCCAGTCAACTGTGAGAAGCCTAATGTGGCTTTACTGTCCAGGACATGCAGAGTACATGGCAATGATGTGGCAGATAGATTTGCTGGACATGATAAAATAAATGGCAGACTGTCAGTGGACAAGGGGGGGGCCATTGCTGGGGCCATTGCTGGGGCCATACTAGACAGACTGTGGGAAAATGAAGTGCAGGAATGGACGAACAATATAGCTATGAGGGGACTGCTGGATCTAGGACAAATTAAAGGTGCTGGCAAGAAATCCAAACTGTGTGGGAGAAAACGCATTGTAAACAACTAACATTTGACAGGAACTATTAGCAAACATACTCTTGGATGGAGGCTTTGGCATGCGACAGAGCATATAAGGGGCTGTCCCAAACACAATGAACACGGAGTCTGAATTTTGAACTTAAAGATTTTCAGCAAGCTTTTCAACTTCATCACCGGATTATATTGGCTTCCTTAACAATGACCTCTTTAAAGTTTCACATGGTCAATCTCTTTTTCTTTGGCCTGTTGTGTTCTACTTGATAACTTGTTTTGAGATTATCTGACTGTTTACAATTGCCTAGTATTATAATATTTAAAACATTTCTGACCTATGTGTGACTATGCTGTATGAGAGATTTTCTGTCTTACCATATAGTCATGATATATTTTATATTTTATATATTTTCATTTCATATTTATTTACATATTTTTCTCATGATTGCATCTTACATAATGCCAGCATTGTATTCATCCTTTATTTATCTTAGAATCTTTTATTATATGTATCACATATTATTATAATATGCATTTAACAAAAATGTCATGATATATATTTTTTCATGTCTTAATTATGATGTGTAGTTTCCATACATAAATGGATAGTTATGATATATAATTACCACATTATAACATTGCATTTTATCATTTCTTGTGTGATGGTTTTAAATCTTTGGTCATGTACTTGCTGCTGCTTATGTAATCCCAACATATATTTTAAGGGCAAATCCTTAGTAGTCTATCATATACACAACATGGCATGAAGATACACAGAACAAAGATGGGATGTGGTACTTCCTTACTGTCTGACAGTCAACAGTGCATTGCAACATCAGTCTCAGATAAGACATTAGAAGATTTCTGTCTGGATTCAAACCACAGTACAAAGAATATTCAAGTTATGTCAGACAATCAGGAACTGTTGGAATCCTCAGAAGGGAAATGAAATAAGATCAACTTCTCACAACCAAGGGAGAAACAGGTTTGTGAACAGCTGGATGCATCACTGCAAAGAAACAGAAAAACAGTCTAGTCTAGTGTAATATGAGCAGACATAATCATTTTTCAACATTTGTTTCTATATAGTACGACATTTTAAACATTGCTCTTGAATATTCTGCATTTGGTTTTCTAGCTTATCTTTTTGAACCTTCAGATATGGTTGCATGTGGCCCAAGATTTTCAGGCTTTTATTGTTCTTATTCTGGTTTCTTTACTAATATCTTCACATGTTGAATAGAGTGTATAGTTTACTAAAAATTCATATTCGGTCATTTGCATGTCCCTTAAGGAACTTTGCCTCCCTAACAGCACTCCTGTAGGCCTCTCAGTTGTAAGCAAGATGCCCTGCTGCTGATGTGTCCATTTGTAGATTATCAATGATGTCTTGTAATCATCTTCACCTTGGTCTTCCTCTCTTTCTTTTTTTCCATTATGTACCCTTCCAAGATGGTCTTCTCTAAATTATCATGACATTTAATATGTCAAATAAATTCAAGTTTTCTCTCACTAGCCAACCTTCTTCAATATTAAGTTCTTGTAGTATGGATATATTTGGTTTTTTTTTTTTGTGTCCATGATATTTGAAGTACTCTTCTGTAGCATTTACATTCAAAGCCATTTATGTGTTTTTCAGCTGTTTTGTCAAGTGTCCAGGTATCACAGGCATATGTTGCGATGGGAAAGATGCACACCTTTAAAAATCTTATTTTTGTAGTTCTGTCTGTTCCTCTACACAGCTTTTTTAGTGTTTTATTTTTTGAAGAGCCTTCTTTTGAAGATGTCCTTCTTTTAATTTCCCTCATTGTATCTTCATTATTAGTTAGTAATGATCCAAGATGTTCAAAATTCTCCACCTCTTCCAATTTTTCTTCATTGATATGTATTTCAGTTGCCTTATTTATTTTGTCAGTAAAAATTCATATAGATTCACATAAAAGTACACTTGTTTTTGAAAGCCAAATATAAAACCACATGGGAAAGACAGCATTCAGTTTATCAGAGGAATGACCACTGTAACTACCTAGACAATTTTTGGACTGCACAGGTCATAACAGAGTTTATAACTTTATACAAAATACTTTATGCAGAAAATAAATAAGGACAAACATACAAGGGTTATTCCAAAAGTTTTGAGCAAGTGGTAACCACATGGGAATAACAAAATTCTGAAAAATGCAACTGGTTTAGTTGGACAAAGTATTCATTTTTTCACACATTCTGTGAATATTATTCATGTTTAAAGGTCACATTACTGCCATTTAACGTCTGAAAAATGGCATCTGAAAATTTTTCGTTTCAATAGGGCACTGTAATTCAGTTCCTTGTGTGTGAAGGTGTTCCAGCTGCTGACATCTATAGACACTTGCAGATTATCTATGGAGATGCCACACTGGGAATCTGTACTGTCAGACAGTGGGAAAAATATTTTTAAATTGACAATAATGGCATTACTGACAAGTCTTGCAGTGACAGACAAAGAACACCCAGCATAGGAGGAACCATGAACGAGTGAACATGCTCATTAAGGAAGACCGCTACATTATGGTTAGATTACATTGATTCTCTGTGTCACTATGCTGTCAATGAAATGATCAGACAGCTTGGGTATCACCCTTAAATGGATATCATGACTTCTCACAGACATAAGATGGTTCACATGCAAATTGCCATGCAGCTTTTGCATTGATGTAAGACACAAGGTGACAAATTCTTACGCACCACTGTTAAAAGTGATGAAATGTGGCTGCACCACTCAGGCCTTGAAACAAAATGGCAGAGTATGGACTGTTTCTTGTCCAAAGAAGAAGGAGACCTGCACAATCACATCTGCAGGTAAGGTGACAGTGTTCTAGAACAGCAAGGGATGTCTTCTTGTGGATTTTTTGGAACATGGTGAACATGTGCATGCAGAACAATACACTGCAACATATAAAAAGCTGTGTTGAGCCATCCATGAGAAGCAACCACACAAGCAACATGTCATCTGCAACATGACAATGCACACCCACATGTTGCTCAAAGCACTGTTGACACAACTGGGAATTACTCCCCCACCCTTCATATAGCCCTGACCATGCAACCTTCAGACTATCACCTGCTTGGATGTTTGAAGGATGCCTTGCATGGAACACACTATTCGAATGACAATAACATAAAGTCAGCTGTGCGTAGCTGGTTACAATCTGTCCAAGCGAAATTCTACCATGATGGTATCTCCAAGCTGGTGGGGTGTTGGCAGAAATGCATGGCTGTGGCTGGTGATTTTATTAAGTAACATCCCTGAACCAAGTTTTCGTTTGACAGTATTGCTTTTTCTGTCAGTTAATCCTACTATTAAACAATAAATGTTTACTCAAAACTTTTGGAACAACCCTTGTCCTTGAGTTATAAATTAAAGACATGTAAACTGAAATCACAGCATCAGTTATAATAATATTATTATTCATATATTTCATTATGAATGAATTTAAAAACAAACAAATTTAAATATTTAAAAAACATTTTATAAATCACAATGAAAATGAAATGTTTACTGTAATTTTCTATAATTTTCCCAGCTCAGTATACTGTTATTGATACAGAACATGTACATATACTCTGTTTCATTGTGCTTAATGTCACTAAGGCTCTTATGCTTAGCCTCCTTTATTCAAGCTAGATGTATGAAACACAATGTAACAAATGATAGTTCCAGTATTGTGAATAAGGCAAGAAAATTGTCAGGCTGTTATGACAATTTTTTTTACTCATGTGTATTGTACTAGGATAAACATCAGTGTTCAACAGTTTGCCCAGAGCAAATGTTACCATCTTACCAAATATTTTTTCTAAAAACTAAGTGTGTTGTGATATGGCAACAAAAAATACCTGATTGTTTGCAGACTGCAAAACACTTTTTGTATTTATTTTTTGTATTTTTATATATGGACAGTCTTTCATGGCTGAATGTATTTTTTTCAACATAATCTATCATCTGCAACAAGACAAAGCCCATCATGCCAGTACAAATACTGTTATTTCTTTCTTAACACTTATATCCTTGCTACATCTTGAAATCTGTAAGAAAAGTGAAACAAAACACAATTTATTTACCCATTAAAAAATACTTCACATATTTTTTTAACATTCCATGCTCTCAATCATCTTAATTTTTTTCACTCAAGAGATCTGTACTTGTATCAGAGAAGATGTAGACAAAGAATATTACGATGCCATAACAGTTGGAGGTTATGAAATACCAGAGATTAGATATGCTGATGACACAGTATTGCTGTCCACAACACAAGAAGGAATGGAAAAACTAATTATGTCAGTCCGCAAGAACAGCGAAGAGCAGAACCTCTATCTTAATGCAAAGAAAACTAAAGTGATGACAACTGACAAAACAAACAAGGCAACTGAAATATGTATCAATGAGGAAAAACTGGAAGAAGTGGAGAGTTTTGAATATCTTGGATCACTACTAACTAATAATGGAGATACAATGAGGGAAATTAAAAGGAGGACATCTATTGCTCTTCAGAAAGTAAAACAAATAAAGAATCTGTGGAGAGGAGCAGACAGAACCACAAAAATAAGATTTTTAAGGGCATGCATCTTTCCTATCGCAACATATGCCTGTGAGACCTGGACACTTAACAAAACAGCTGCGAAGCACATAAATGCCTTTGAATGTAAATGCTATAGAAGAGTTCTCCAAATATCGTGGACACAAAAAAGAACAAATATATCTATACTACAAGAGCTTAATATTGAAGAAGGCTGGCTAGTAAAGAGGATTAAAGAGAGAAAACTTAAATATTTTGGCCACATTAAACGTCATGATAATTTAGAGAAGACCGTATTGGAAGGATACATAATGGGAAAAAGAAAAAGAGGAAGACCGAAACGAAGATGGCTGCAAGACATCGTTGATGATCTGGAAATGGATGCAGCAGCAGCAGGCCATCTTGCTCACAACCGAGAGGCCTACAGGAGTGCTGTTTGGGAGGCAAAGTTCCACAAGGGACATGCAAAGGAATGAATGAATGAATGAATCAGCAGAATGATTCAAGCTGAAAGCACTGATATTGGAGAAAAGGTGATTGCACTAGAGCAATGACACAACTAGTAACAGGCTTAGCCTGGCTAAGAACACAGGACTCACTGTGCTCCCTATGGTGGTGGAGTCTGCAGAGAAACTTGCTTTTTGAGTCCACTCTGAGTTTTCAAGCTATCCACTTTAACCAACTCTTCTATTTCAAAATCTTCACTGCAAAAACCATGCATTCACAATTCCAAAAAGACACAGCAAGTACTGACATAATCAAAAACTCATACTTAATCTTTATGGCACTATTGCATGATTTTATTCCCTGGAAAAGGAAGAACAAGAGAGCATGGATAATGGATTTGAGCAGATTCCTTTTTATATGACTGCTGCAGAACCAGATTCCTGGTCAGATAAACAAATGGCCAGTTAATTTGAAAACACCCTCAAAATACCATTATCAATTTTTAAAAAAGATTTATTCATGCGTTTGGTATTCTGTTTTTTCATTATAAAATAAAGGAACATTAATGACACACACATGCACACACATATTTGTAAGAAAAAATATTTCTGTAGAAATCTATCATTTTTTTCTTTCAATATAAATATGCTGAGAGGCGTTCCTTGGTGACATTCTTGTATAAACCAAATTCACAGAGAATAATCCACTATTTCATTTTTTATTTTTTTGGCTTCCTGAAGGTGCACCTCTTTGACAGGACTTTTTCTGATTCAACTTGCACTGTGAAATCTTGAAGAGGTTTCTGGTTTTTTCACCAATCATTGACAGAATCACTGACTGTACTCTTTCTAACACCTAACTCTTCACAGATCTGGCTTACAGGTATCCACTGTCAATTTGATTTAAGGGCTTTAGCTTCAAATGTTCAAACTTTACCCTGCTGCTTGTTCAAAGTCATTGTTCTTGTTCAGATAACATTTTAGAAAATATTATACAAATAATTAAACCACTCAAAAGTGAAGGAGGCAGAGTACTGCACACAACTGATCACTAAATATGCAGTAAGGGCCTTCCTCTTCCTGCAGGAAATGAAGTGAAGCTGGACTGACAGGAAAGCTCCTATAAAATCACCTGCATATTTTACAATGTACTTTATGTGCCATGCTCTTTTGTCTTTTCCTGAGTATGATAATGTTTTACAATACTGTAACAGACGCAGGCAGTATGATTCATGCTCTGGAAAAACAGATCAGATAAAGTGGTGAGAAGTTAAAGTCAGACTGTATGAGAGGGATTCTATTGTACAGACAATGAAAAAGTGAGGAATTGCAAAAGCCTGCAATTAATAAGAACAGATCTAAATGGAGAAAATGTGTATAACAAGAACAGATCATAATGGAGAAAGCGTATAATGAATGAGAACTGATCTGAATGAAGAAAATGTGTATCTTATACTCTAAAAGAAAATAATGTGCAGAATCTAATGTACTCTTTACATATCTTCTTTGCTATTCAGTCAGAAAACTCAGTGACAAATTGTGGCTACAGAAAATAAAAAAAACAAAGAATACCTCATCTTCACAATAAGGTGTCCACTTCAGCTTGACTGTCAGGTTCATTAAAAAATTTGTATTTCTTCATTACCACTAGGTAGTCAGGTTGATGTGAAGCATCATCATGGCTTGAGGATTCCTGATACTGAATCCTCTCAGAAAGAGGGTAATTCTGAACTGCAGGTCTGGTTGTATGGTAAAATCTTGACTCTTTTATGTTGTAATCCTTAACATTTCTAGCCAGTATGTTAGACTGTAAACATTAAAATCTCAGTTCAGTATCACTGCATCTTTAAAACAGTTTACTTGAAAATCTGCATCTACAAAGTATAAGATGGCAGTTAAATAAATCTTAAATCTCACTAAGTAGCTGCTTGTAGTGGAAATTATCTTCAAATTATTATTCTTGCTACTAGATTTCCATATACTGAAAAAACACCTTCGAAATATAGACAAGAAAATAGAGAAATATCAAAAACAAAGTAAAACCAGAATATGAGATGAAGAAGAAAGAAAATCACTCCACTGCAACTGTGAAGAGAGAGAACAGATAGGCTGTCAGGCAGAAAGATTTAACACTGTTTAATTCTAGGAGTATTTCGACCATGTAAACACAAATCACCAGTTATGTAAAACTTTGCAACTACATGACAAATATACAAATATATTTCATTTTGTCAATAAAATCATCAGGACTGCTTATGACCTTCTGCCTACATTTTCTCTAACTTACACAAATGGGGTGTATCAGAAGACCCAAAGTGCCCCCTCTGCAACAAAAGACAAACACTGGAACACATGCCGTCAGCATGCAGAGTACCATGAGCCTAGGAAATTACACGTGGTGGCACGGCGGCACAACAGAGTGCTGCAGGAACTAGTAGCCATCACAGACAGGGCAAAACATAAGGCAAATAACAGCAAAAGAATTAAGGCCCCACCTAAGTACTTCGTATGTGGTGGTATTACATCAAATATTGAAATCATAGACGTTCCCTTACCATCACTGCTAGACGGTGCAGACAACTGGGATGTGATAGTGGACCTACCAGAAATAAGAGAATACCCAACTGTCATCAAGAATACAGGAATGCTGCCAGACAAAGTTCAAAATTTGGACTCCAGCTTCACTGCATTTGGGACAACCCCATATATGCTCAGCCATATGCTGCAGCATCCGTTGAAGAGTATGTTTGCTAATAGTTCCTATCAAATTTTGGTTGTTTACGATATGTTTTCTACCACACAGTTTGGATTTCCTGCCAGCAATTTTAATTTTTCCTAGCTCCAGCAGTCTTTTTTGTTTGCGACTGGACATTGTAGTGTACTCCACAGCAAATCAGAAATTTATAATGATTGAGCTTATGCTTCGATATGAAAGAACAATAGAGAAACAACATATATTCAAGAATGAGGACTACAGTGATCTGGTCAAGCAACTAAGGCAGATGGCAGGAGTCAAAGCAAAGGTATTAGCTGTAAAAGTAGGAGTGGGAGGATTCATAGCAACTTTGGCATGCGACCTATGTAAGCAACTAGGCATAAAAGGACATGAAGGAGCAAGGGCATTCATTGTCTCATACTGGCTGTGGAGCATGCAAAATAAAAGTACTGAGAACTTAAAATAATTTCAGTTGTCACATCTAATACCAGCCTAACCATTGGAGAATGGGTTAAATGCTCTCCAGGGTGCAGTGCCACTTGGGAGACCGTTGTTCTGTCTTGAACAGAAAAAAAAACAACAAACTCACAGACCCCTGGGGGTCACGACCCCTACAGAGTGTCAGGATTTAATAGGGCTGAAACATTTGTCTTGAAGTGGGAGAGGGGGGGGGGGTACTTCCTCTGATGATCTAAGGAGTTGTATTGTTGTTTAACTCTCTATAGTAGAGAGTTTCCTGCATATAGCACTTTTCAATTCTAAAAAGAACATAATGTAAAGGAAATTATTTGATGATAAATAGAGCAAAAACAAGTAATCAATCAAAAAAATTTTTGACATGTCATGAGAAGTCAGAAATTAGTGAGCCTGGCAACAAAACTCAAAGGAAGAAGAAAGAGATGTTGACAGAGCAAAAAATATCTGAGATGGGATGACCAAGTGACATATAAAATGATTAGAAGTACTAAGAGTGCACAAAATTGAGAAGCATGTTTGCAAATGCCTTTTCCAGTGTTAACACATGACTCTTGTTAAATATTATTCTTTGTATTTCAGGTTTTAGGTCATGCAAAATCTGGATCCTTGTCACTGGGATAAATTTACAGCATTTGCAGTTTTACAAATATTTTCATACCCTGAACCACGGCTAGTGGTAAATATGCATCTGAAGTAAAATGAGAACCTGGTGGAAAATATATTTCACTCAATTTAGTGGTGAAATTGAGAATGATACAGGAATATGAAAGTGAACAAAGTTTATCTTTCACAGCATGTGAACTAGGTTTCATTGTATCAACTGTGAACACCATTGTGATTGATAATACTTGCATAAATCTGACGTACTAACTTATATAGAGGGTTGTGGAACATACTGATTACGTAAATCATGAAATGTTTTCCTCAACTCCAAATCTTCAGGCCAGATCAGACAATGTAGATCTTCATGAATGGACACTTAAAAAATTGTTTCTGTGTTAATTCCACCATCAAATTGTTACAAAATATACATAAAAATGAAAGTGGTATAAACACAACTGATTATGTACCGTAACATGAAGCTATTACTCATTTGTGTGCTGCAATGTGAAGCTTAACTCATCTGTTAACAGTACATAAAAAAACATTGATGCCATTAAAAACTGTCCTCAGTATAAAACATTCTCAATATCTTCCACAAACAGCTGACATCCATTCACTCATTTCAAAACTGTCTTTGAAGATAAGAACACGTTTTTTTTTTGACTGAAGAAAAAAAAATCAAATTCCTACAAACCTGAGTGGGGTGACTGGGGACAGTACTGCAGGCTAGCAAGTTTTTTTCTTGCTCTTTTAATTTTTTCTCCCTGCGTTTGTCCTGAAAGAGTGAGGACCACATCACTTTATTTTTGCTATCTAGCCTAAAATTATCCTTTAATTATCACACATGCAACACAACAATCATTAAAAATTTCACTATAAAGAATATTCTAATTACTAATCAGTTTTTTTCTTTTGCAAACCCTGACATATGTGGGGCTCATTTTTATTTGAATTAATAATAAATACTTATGTACTAATGCACCAATAAATTTGTACAATGTATTCTGATGTTCTTCACAATGTGTAGACATTCTTTCTTTCAGAGAGTAGTTTCACTTAACACAACACAACAGAAGCTAGTACACTATCACTGTACTACTCTTGTTCTCATTACTAATTGATAACTGATATCACAGCTGTTAGTTGTAATAAGGAATGAGTACTCAGAGGATGGCAAAGATTTGAAAAATTAGTTGAGATATGATTATGTAGAGATTGTCCACCTTTTAGGTATAGAGTTTGAGAACAGAAAAAAAAACACATACACACACATGGCAGATTGTAGCTGGGGTGACAGTCTCAGCAATAACTAAAGAAATACTGCTCATACTTTCAGTGTAAAAATATTTACTGAATTGAACCCTGTGATAGTACTGTTAAAAAATGTTTAACTCTTAACATGCCATGAGCCATTTAAGTGGCTTCTTAGAAAATTAAAAATAAAATAACTGCTGTCATACAGTGTGGTCTACAGATGGGAGCTCTAACATTTTACTCTGTCATAAATGCTAAAAATAGACAATATGCATCATTTTCTGAATTTTATGTTTGTGTGTATGAATGTGTGCATGTGAGAAAGAGAGAGATATGGATACATTAGGAGTTAAATAATGTCACATAAAATGAAACTACTAGAATAATTCCATAGAATTAGACTTTATATTAAAATTTCTACAGGATCTGAGAAAAGTGAGAATGCCCTTTTTGATACAGAAGACTCCTACAGAGTGGAGCTTATAAATATAAATAAATAAATTGGCAAATTATTACAAGGGGTGTTCAAAAAGTAATGCACCATACCATTTTTCTCAGGAGCTGTTTATTAAAAAAGCATAACATTTATACACAATATACATGGATATGTCATGTAAACAGCAGTATTATTCAATATAATCCCCATCAACTTGTATGGCTTTACGCCAGCATGAAACAAGTGCATGTATTTCTAGCCTGTAGCAGATTTTCTCTTGATTATTTAGCCATTTCTTCACTACATGAATCACTCCCTTATCATCTTCATATCTTACCCCTCAGAGTGCATCTTTAAATGGACCAAACAGATGGAAATCAGAGGGTGCCAAATTGGGACAATAGAGTGGATGGGGTAGTACAGTCCTAGCCAATTTGGTAACTGCTTCCTGTGTTGCCAGACTTGTGTAAGGGTGCGTGTTATTGTGAAGGAGAAGCAGGTCTGCTGGATTCTTGTGCGGCCGAACTCTGCGAAAACGTTGAGTTTTTTCAATGTCTTAATGTAAGCTTGCGAATTGATTGTCCCTCCTCTTGGCATAACATCCACACGAATCACACCTTCAATGTCCCAAAAGACAGTGATAATGACCTTTCCAGCTGAAGGAGTTGTCTTGAATTTCTTTCTTCATGGTGATTGCGGATGATGCCACTCCATTGACTGTCTTTTTGTGTCAGGTTCAAAATGATGTGCCCAGGTTTCGTCACCTGTTACGATCTTAGACAGAACTTTTTCTCTCCTTCAGCATTGAAACACTCCAATAATTCAGAAGAAATTGCTTTCCTTTGCAATCGATGGTCATTTTTGAGAATTCGAAGAACCTATCTTGTGCAAACCTTAGAAAATCCGAGAGCTTTTATAACCATATTTGCACTACCATTGCTGACTAACAGCTTTAAGGCCAATCGTTGAGTAGTGATATGCCTATCAGTAAGAATAATGCCCTCAGCGCATTTCAACATTTCTGCCTTGGTGGCTGTGGCAGGACGTCCACAGTGCAGCCAATCATGCAACTCCTTATCTCCACTTATTGAATCTTTGATTCTCTAAACCCAGCAACTGACTGTACTCCTGTTGACTGCAAAACTTCCATACACATCACATGATGTTTGTGAAAGTTCACAACAGTTTCTTTCTCTGCAATGAGAAATTCTATCACAATTCACTGCTTATACTGCAAGTTGCTAACACGCTTCATTTCAACGGTTAGGGCAGCCATAATCTTTTGCCAGTTGCAGTGCACTTTTGCTCACACAATCAGCACATGCGATATTTAAAGTGTGCAAAAATTAATTCTTCTATCTTCATTATTAGCTGAAAAAAAACGATGTGGTGCATTACTTTCTGAAAGCACCTCGTATAATACTATTCATATCTTATACAGCCTCAAGTAATAATAATGGTGTCATACTCTTTGTTATAGTTTTATGACTGACAGTTTTTACAAATTCTTATTTATATTACTCACAAACTATGTGAGGAAAAAAATCTGTCTGAAAACTCACTACCAAAAATAGCACTAAGATGGACACCACAGGGGAACAGAAGTAAGGGTAGACCAAAAGAGACATGGAGAAGAACAACAGAAAGGATGTTGAGCAATAGAGGGCTCACCTGGGCAAGAGCAGAAAAAAAGGCGAAGGACAGGCATTTGTGGAAAACCCTTGCGGAAGCCCCATGTGCCCTGGGCACTTAAGGTTCAGAGAGAGAGAGAGAGTATAACCTTTGTCAACAGGCAACTCAATTATTTTTTTAAATCTTACATCTTACACCCTTTCCATGCCGCTAAAGGTCACATGATGTTTTGCCACGTTTTCCTGTTTTCAGTGAGCTTTTCAACCTCATCAAGGGATGTTATGCCCACTAAACTGGGCTCTCTTAACAATTTCCTCTTTACAGTTTCACATGGTTGACCTCTTTTTCTTCAGCCTGTTAGTTCCACTTGATAGCTTGTTTTGGTATTCTCTGATTGTTTCTTCTCATCACATGGCCTACATATGCCCATCTTCTTTTTCTGATCAACCATGAGACAGGTTGTTGTTTGCTTATCTGTCGTATCTCTGCATTGTTACTGAATTCGTGCCAGTTTATACCGAGTATTTTCCTTAGGAATTTGTTTTCAAAAGAGTTTCATTTCTTGTCTATTTCTTTAGTTGTTTTCCAGCTTTCACACTCATAAATGTGGCTGGATATTACATTTGAATTTAATAATTTTAACTTGGTTTTTGTGCTTATAACTTGTGAATGCCATGAATGTCAATGCTACTTTTGCAATTCTGATTCTAACTTCCTTTCTGGTGTAACCATTCTGGTCTAATTAGCTTCCGAAGTATGCAAACTGGTTTATTTCTTCAATAGTTGTTCCTTCTACATATATTTTTCTTCATGATTAATGAGAGGTTTAATTATTTTTTTTTCCTTGTTATTTCAAGTCATATTTTACTAACAATTGAAGAGAGAGTATCTGTTTTTTCTTGCATCGATTTGAAATTGTCGCAGATAAGAGTTATGTCATCTGCAAAATCAAGATATTCCAGTTGGGTCCCATGTACCCAATCAATGCCCATTTTACCTGTGCAGAATTTTTTCATTATGAAGTGTGTGGCAATTCCATAAAGCATGGGTGATATACACATCCTTGTTTCATGCCTGGTTCAATCTGGAACCATTCACTCATTCTTTCTTCTGTGCTGATGGCACAAACATATCCTTTGTAGAGATCCTTAATGATGTTGACAATTTTAGATGGTATTCCATATATTCTTAAAATTCTTCACAATGAATATCTGTGTATGTTATCAAATGCCTTTTTAGAGTCTATGAAGTTCAAGGTTAATGGTTTTTGCTTTTCAATATGTTCTTCAAGTTTTATTCTTAGAGTAAAGATCTGGTTGAGACAGCTTCTCCCTTTTCAAAATCCTGTTTGTTCGTCTCTGATTGCAGCATTCACTCATCTTTAATTCTATTCAGAATAACTTTGCAAAATACTTTGACACAACTGATAGTAAGGTTACTCCTCTCCAGTTATTGCAGTCTAGCAACTGGTTGCCTTTTTTTTAGTATTTTAACAATGATTCCTTTTTTCCATTTAGAAGGGATCTTTTCTTCTTAGCAAACTTTATTAAACATTCTCTGTAACTGGTTCATGTTATCACTGTTAATAGCTGTTAACATTTCGGTTGTTATTTCATCTTCACCTGCAGCTTTGTTGTTAGTGATTGGATTCACTGCTGTTTCAATTTCATTCAATGTAGTTTCATCTAGGTTGACACTTAGTTATGTGACTGGTAAATCAGTTTAAAGATTTATTAATTCATTTGTATGTGGCCAATTAAGTATTTCTTGGAAGTGTTTGGCCCATCTTTGCTTTTGGACTTTACTTGATGTTAATAGGGTTCCAGTTTTGCTAAAGACTGGTCTTTCTTTGGATGTAGTAGTACCTGTTAGCCTCTTTTGTATGAGAGTTTTGCTGTCTCCGCTTCTTTTGCCATATTGTCCATGTATTCTCTTTTATCCCTTCTAGCTGAAGTTTTTACTTTATCATTTAGTTCTTTGTATGCTGCTTTTACCAAATCTCTTTCAAGATCTGTTTTTACATTCAACATGGCTAATTTGGCTGCCTGTCTTTCATATATGGATTTCCATGTGTTATCTGACATCCACGCTTTTCTACTTTTTAATTTTTTAAATATTCAAGCCTAAAATTTCTTTCAATTGAAAATCCAATTTCTTTATAGTCCAAATGATTCTGTGAACAGAAAACTGAATTCTTTTATATTATCCAAAACCTCTTTCAGCAGAAAACTAAATTTCTTTATATCCTCACAACCTCTGTCAACAGAAAACATACTCATTAATCTTTACATAAAAGTACACACATATCAGCAGATTTGAAACAACACAAGAAAATAAAAAAGCAAAAATAACATAAAGTTCGTATGTTTAACTATTCAAGAAAAAACAACAACCAGCTAAAATACATACAATGCAACTAATTGTCCAACTTAGAGGAATCCATATAACAAGAGAGAACACCATAACAGTTCCCACAATGTTGCTTCTCATGAAGGCCACTAGGGACAGAAAATAGGAGGAACAAAATGAAAATTCAACATGCAAACTTTTGACATGGATAAAAAATTCAGCAATACGTTTAGCAATATTCCACTTTCAAAACAATATAATAATCTTCAGACTCTTAGGTTTGACCTGCCCTTTTTGCAGTTGGAAGCAGACACTTATAATAATGTCAACATTTTGCAATCCTCATGAAAGAACTTATCTTTCTCTATATCTTTCCAAATCTGTTTAATGATTTTCTTTACTTGTTCCAGGTCCACTCTGGTGGACAGTAGGCTTCATTATCTACAGATGTCTTTTAAATGCTATAATTTTATTCTTTCCCTTAAATAATGCTAATTTATTCTTTTACTTAATTTATTCTCACTTGTTTAAAAAAAAACAGATTGTCATAACTTTTTGTTGTTTTCTTTTAGTTACTAATTGTCACTTCTTAACACCTTTTATTTTTTCCAACAACAATTTTGTGTGAAATTTCAGTTTAAATTGGAAAGAACATTACATCTGCAGCTTTCAACAAGGTCTTGGAAAAGAAAAACAAAAACTGTCTATATATGTCAAAGACAATTTCTGGAATTTGAAACTGGCACTTGAAAGAGAAATTAAATTTAAAAACCGAGATGAATATTTATTTTTAATATAAAATTAATAAGTTAAATTGAAACTAATAGATGAATTTAACATTATTAGAAGAAATATCTAAAGTGTTATTCAAAGAAATATGTAATGGTTTATCTAAAGTATTTAATACTCCCAATGAAAGCTTTTTCTACAGTGTTTAATATCATCATAGAAGCCATATCTAAAGTGTTTAAAATCTTCATGGAAAGATTTATTCATATATTTAATACCCCTTTTGAAAGTTCATCTAAAATGTTTCATTTCTAAAGTGTAAGATAAAACAACATTTAACGGCATGGGAAGGATATATGACATGTGATGATGATAAGACAAATATTTACAACTGAAATCAAAGTTATCTGAAAAGATGTTAAGTCAGCAGTAGTTAATAAACTGGACGTAGCAGAACAACTGTCCACAACAGTATTACTGTCCACAACACAAAAATGAATGGAAAAACTAATTATGTCAGTCCGTAAGAACAGCGAAGAGCAGAACCTCTATCTTAATGCAAAGAAAACTAAACTGATGACAACTGACAAAACAAACAAGGCAGCTGAAATATGTATCAATGAGGAAGAAGTGGAGAGTTTTGAATATCTTGGATCACTACTAACTAATAATGGAGATACAATGAGGGAAATTAAAAGGAGGACATCTATCGCTCTTCAGAAAGTAAAACAAATAAAGAATCTGTGGAGAGGAGCAGACAGAACCATAAAAATAAGATTTTTAAAGGCATGCATCTTTCCCATGGCAACATATGCCTGTGAGGCCTGGACACTTAACAAAACAGTTGAGAAACGCATAAATGCCTTTGAATGTAAATGCTACAGAAGAGTTCTTCAAATATCGTGGACACAAAAAAGAACAAATATATCTATACTACAAGAGCTTAATATTGAAGAAGGCTGGCTAGTAAAGAGGATTAAAGAGAGAAAATTTAAATATTTTGGACACATTAAACGTCATGATAATTTAGAGAAGACCGTCTTGGAAGGATACATAATTGGAACAAGAAAGAGAGGAAGACCAAAATGAAGATGGCTGCAAGACATCGTTGACGATTTGCAAATGGATGCAGCAGCAGCAGGCCATCTTGCTCACAACCGAGAGGCCTACAGGACTGCTGTTTGGGAGGCAAATTTCCGCAAGGGACATGCAAATGAATGAATGAATGAGCAGAACAACAAAAGAAAAAAAAATTTTATAGGTGAGACAAGCAAATGCCACCATAACCATTTGTCTCTCAAACAATTCTCAGCTTTAGTCAGATCTCCTCAAAACTATCTTTCTCAGCAGTTTATCTTTCATATTTTTGTTGAATTCTTGATAAATGTATCTTGAAATTTGTAGCTCAAGACTTTTTGTATCAAAGTATAAACACTTACACATCAACTTACACATCAAACCTTAGACCATGAAGAAATCACCAAAAACTGCATCTGCTGAATCTTACATCTTAGATCCTTCCTGTGCCATTAAACGCTGCATAGCTGTTTGACAAGTTTTCCTGTTTTCGGCGAGTTTTTCAACTTCATCAAGGGATGTTATACCTACTAAACTGGTTTCTCTTTTAACAATGTCCTCTTTAGAGTTTCACGTGGTCGACCTCTTTTTCTTCAACCTGTTGTGCTGCACTTGATAGCTTATTTTGGTATTCTCTGATTGTTTCTTCTCATCACATGGCCTACATATGTCCATCTTCTTTTTCTGATCACCAATGAGACAGATTGGTGTTTGCTCATCTGTCTTATCTCTTTGTTGTTCTTAACTCTTCCTGTGCCACAGTAGAAAAGCGGACGTTCAGTTGCTTACCAGAGTAAAAGCGCGGGTCGATATGTTAGGGGGTATAGTTGTAAAATGGAATGGAAAACAATATTTACATGTACTTCTGTGTACTTATTATGTTTCAAAGTATAACTAAATGTATGAAAATTTCATAAATGCAGAATTTTTTAGGAAAAAAGAAGTAATGTGATGTTTTTAGACACTGATTGTGCCCAGCTCACCACCAGCTAGGTCTGGATATACACTACTTACTATCTGAGATGTGTAGATCTACTTGTCGATCTCATATTCTGATTCTATGTTGCATTCTCGCTAAATTAATGTCTGAAATAATTTTCTAACTACTTCTCCCGTCATCTAATATGTCTAGATCTACTTGGGATACATTCAAGAGCAGCGGGGTGGTCACAGGCCATGTCCATACCCCTATCTACATCATCAAAAATTGAAAAATGTTGGTCTTTCTCTTCCTTTTTCTCGCTCCGCATTGCTCGTAACTAGGCACTATTTTGCCATTTTGAAAAGTGTCACTGCAATCGCGGACGAAATATGTACAATCTAAATGTTACACTGGTTGTTTTATTGGTAAGCATTGGGAAACCGGAAATGTCGATAAAGTGACTAAAGGCATGGGAAGAATTAAATTAGTAATTCCACTTTATACCAAGTATTTTCCTGGGGCATTTGTTTTCAAAAGAGTCTAATAATGCATCTGCTGAATACTGCATCAAAATTAGAACACAAAACAAGCAAACAAAAAAAAAATACATTAATGCTACCACTTTCACCACAGCTATTGATGTACAAACCAAATCTATTGGCATATAGATTATAAAGTTACAATAAAGAACTAATATATCTCCACTACACCACAGAGACATACATACCAAATCTACTGGCATCTAGCTTCTCTATGAAGTTAAAAAGTCTCTGGATCATATTGACACTAGTCTTTTGACACACACCTGCCTTTGAGGACAGAAAAAAAATTATGGGCAAAAAGATATGATAAATATATAATTACAACATTTCAGCCACATAAGGAATATGCATGATGCCAAAAGTTCTGAATGCAGATTCTAGAATAATTTACACTGAAGAGTCATAGGTAACAAACACTGATACAGCTTCTCTGTCACTTCTTAATCCTATAAAGATTTTTCTGCTAACACATTGTTAACTCTATCATACCATGATTTATTAGACAAAAAAATATTGTTACAGTAAAAACATTTCTCTATGACCTAAGAACAAAAGTAAGAATAGTCATGACAGCACATTCTCACTTTCATCCACACAATCCTCATTCTGTCTATTTTAACAGTTTAAACAGCAACCAAATACATTTATTAGTAAAAAATTTGCTACAAACTTTTTTTCTTTTTCTTCTTCTTTAAACACTTTTGTCAGTTTTATTTGGATCACAGTTTAATCTAAAACTATCAGATACAGATGGTGGTTTCCATAGTTAGATTGAAAAAAAAAGAAAGAAAAACATCAATCACATTTTGTTCTGCATTTATGTATCTACCTGTATGATCTACCCATTTTTTTGTATTAACATACTGATCATGAATTCATTGTTTTATACACAATTACATTATTTATTTCTCATATGCAGGTGCACCACAGAATTTTTGGCTTCAGAGCCTCTTCTAGTTCACGAAAAATTAAATGAGGATGTTTGATAGTTCTGCAATCACTAGACTAATTTACTGGGCTTCATGTATATCATACTCATATGTTTTGTCTACATTTTATTGGTATTAATACATAGATCCAGTAATAATCTTAACTTGTTTTATTAATTTACACACAGGAATGTCTCCTATGAGAGGTGCAAATGTTAGTGGTAATGGTAGTGTTATGCATAAACACCAGACAATATCAGTCCATGAGAAGTATTTGAAATATTGGAACAACTGACTAAATTACAAATGAGATTATCTTAGAATTATTGCAGAAGTCTTTTTTTGTGCCAGAAGTCAAAGTACATTGCACATTCATAGGCCTACCAGAAGATGTGGAATTATTCATCTACAAACTATTTTCATAGTTTATCCAGAAGATGAATTTCTGTGTAAAAGTAATATGGTTAAAATGGTTCAGAAAGAGATGGATCAAGAATGTAAATGACATCTTGAAGTGGAACAGTGCAATAAATCATCAGGCCACATTACATGTTTTAGACTTAACACCAGCAATCACACTACTGTAAAACTATACAGCAGAGATGAGACACAAGAAAGAAAAAAATAAGACAAAAGGAAGAAAAAAAATAATGTTTGTGGTGTGTATTTTCAAACTATGCATCTTTTATCAAACCTCAGATAATGGCAAGTGTGTAAATGATGAGATATCATTCAATTTTCATGAAAGGTAAAGTATACATCATTCTGCAGATTTCTTCATTCATAAAGGTTGTTTTCCTTAGAAATACTGGGTCAGGTATCCATTTTGACTGTTAGATCAACTGTAGGTAAAAGTAGGCTAGGCGAAGTAACCTGTCTTCTCACTCAAAAAGCTGTAGCTTCATTACTCACTACTCATACCCTCTACCCAGTTCACCAAATAGAAATTACATCTTACATCCTTCCCATGCCGTTAAACATCACATAGAGCTTGCATAGTTGTTTGTCAAGTTTTCCTGTTCTCGGCGAGTCTTTCAACTTCATCAAGGGATGTTATACCTACTAAACTGGTTTCTCTTTTAACAATGTCCTCTTTAGAATTTCACGTGGTCGATCTCTTTTTCTTCAGCCTGTTGTGCTCCACTTGATAGCTTATTTTGGTATTCTCTGATTGTTTCTTCTCATCACATGGCCTACATATGTCCATCTTCTTTTTCTGATCACCCATGAGACAGGTTGTTGTTTGCTCATCTGTCTTATCGCTGCATTGTTCTTGAATTCACTCCACTTTATATCAAGTATTTTCCTTAGGCATTTGTTTTCAAAAGAGTCTAATTTCTTGTCTATTTCTTTAGTTGATTTCCAGCTTTCACATGTATAAATGAGGGTGGATATCACATTTGAACTGAATAATAATGTGACACTAGGTGGAGTTGACATTAAGCCAGGTCCATTACAGGAACTTTAACTGCAGCAGTATAAAGTGTGTTCCACATCTTTTACATTAAACATATAATAAACAGCTAAAGCTATCATTATTGGACACAAAATGTATTAATTACAAAATACAGTAAATCTTAGGCATTAAACTACAGTATAGATAACACTAAAATCAAGCAGCATCTGACTTTTCAGCAGAAGCAGTAAAAAAAAAATGCGTGATTCTGCCATGTGTAATTGTAATTGGTCTATTAACAAAAAAGTCATTTATGCACACCACAGCATTAAAAATTTACAGGCATACTATAAATGAATGAGTACACAATCTCAAATGCGGTCACAGACTGAGCATAAGAAATAGGTTTGGTGGGCAACTAGCCCATGATGGACTTGCTGACATCATCAATACTATTCTCAGAGGCACTGTCTATGACAAGTGAAAGTTTCATTCAATCTTGTCTCAGTTTTTTTTAAAATTTTGATACAGCTGAAACATCAATTTCAAATGTATCCACAATATCCTTTCTCGTAACTTTCATCATCTTGCTTCTGAATGTCCATTTTAATGCTTTAATCTAGATCAACACATTTGTGTTTAGTAGCCATTATCTAAATTGATGTCAAATGACAAAACAAACAAGGCAGCTGAAATATGTATCAATGAGGAAAAATTGGAAGAAGTGGAGAGTTTTTAATATCTTGGATCACTAATAACTAATAATGGAGATCTCTCTCTCTCTCTCTGAACCTTAAGTGCCCAGGGCACATGGGGCTTCCGCAAGGGTTTTCCACAAATGCCTGTCTTTCGCCTTTTTTTCTGCTCTTGCCCAGGTGAGCCCTCTATTGCTCAACATCCTTTCTGTTGTTCTTCTCCATGTCTCTTTTGGTCTACCCTTACTTCTGTTCCCCTGTGGTGTCCATCTTAGTGCTATTTTTGGTAGTGAGTTGTCAGTCATTCTGAGCACATGTCCCAACCATCGCCAGCGTCTTTCCTCAATAATTGTTGTCAGTGGTTTCATCTGCATTTCTGCCAATAAGATGTTATTTCTTATGGTGTTTGGCCAAAATATTTTTTTAATTCTACGTAAACATTTAGTCTGGAAAGAATTCAACTTGTTTTCTATGGTTTTGGTGATTTTCCAGCATTCACTACCATAGAGTAGTACACTTAGAACATTACTCTTAAATATCCTGATTTTCATATTTATGCTTAGTTTATTTGATTTCCATATATTCTGTAGCATTGCAAAAGCCTGGTTTGCTCTAGTAAGTCTGCTGTTGATGTCCTCTGTGCTGTCTCCATTTTCTACTACTCTGCTGCCAAGGTATACAAATTCGTTGACCTCCTCCACTAACTTGTTATCTACTCTGAGTACATTTCTGTTGTTCACATTTTGCTTCATTAATTTTGTCTTTCCTACGTTGATCTTTAGTCCTATGTTGTTTGCACTCTGGGTTAACTTGTTTATTTTATCTTGCATATCTTTGTGACTGCTTGATAATAGACAAATGTCGTCCGCAAAGTCAAGGTCCTCCAGCACTGTGTTAAGGGTCCATTGTAATCCTCTGCGTTTGTCTGATGTTGCCTCCTTCATTAACCAGTCTACTAATAATGGAGATACAATAAGGGAAATAAAAAGGAGGACATCCATCACTCTTCAGAAGGTAAAATAACTAAAGAATCTGTGGTGAGGAACAGACAGAACTACAAAAATAAGATTTTTGCATCTTTCACATCGCAACATGTGCCTGTGAAACCTGGACACTTAACAAAACAGCTGATAACCTCATAAATGCCTTTGAATGTAAAATGCTACAGAAGAATTCTTCAGATATCATGGACACAAAAAAAGAACAAATATATCCATACTACAAGAACTTAATATTGAAGAAGGCTGGCTAGTAAAGAGGATTAACTCTTTGGGTATTTGGACACGCGTCCTGCGTGGTTGTATCCCTATTACGAAATACTTATAGACGCGAGGCGCGATGATGGTTTGTAGCTCTCTAATTTTGAAAATAATCAAAGTATCTTAAAACCAGCAGTTGACTTCCTTCCGGAATTCAGTTGTCCACATTAAGCGCGTGGTTTGAGCAGAAAACAGAGCGATTCTTTGTTCATTTAAAGCGAGTTTTTCAAAGTTTATCGTCACTAGGCCTTTGTTTATCAACAAATATGGCTTCCAGTGCTAGTTTCTTTCGTCCAGAGCAGCATATTTCTGCATTACAAGCTCAGAATTTAATTTAAAATTGTCTAGACTGTGGTGTAGAGAATGTAGTAGAAGAAATTGTAAATTTTCGGCACACTTGGCAGTGATTGAAAGAATTTTTCGTGTTTTTTTTGGTCCAGCAGCAAAATGTGTTAGAAGGGTAGCTGGTGATACTACTTCTCAGCTTTTTGCTAGTACTAGCTGTAATATCACAATAAGTAATGCTGGAGATTGTGTAATTAAAAAAATTAAATGTTGTAGAATGCTTCAAATTTAAAAAAAAAAACAAAAACCAAAACACAATGGCCTGTTTTCTGGTAAATATTAGTCAACGACCGCCCACTCGTTTTCATGTAAATATTACCTACCCACTTGGTGTTTTTAGTTTGTTGTGAATGCATAACTAATGCATATTTTCATGTAAATTTTGTAAGATATGTTAAAGAACAGATGTTTGTGTACATTTTTATTCATTATAGAATTATATAAACAACTACAGTGGATTAACTTGATGGGTAAGTGACAAAAAATTTATTTTATTACTTCATTTTCCATTCTTTCTTCTCAGTTCTTAGCTCTTTTTTTTTGTTGTATACTAACAAAATGTTAAAAATTTTATTTGAAAAACAAAATACATTTTTTCTTCTTCAAAATAAGGTAGAATACTTCATACTACAGATCAGATTATGCCTTTGTCATTCTTTTAAATGTGAACCATCCCATTTCACATTGTGAAATTTACCCCCCTTGGTCTTTTGAGGGAAACACCCCCAGTATACAAAGAGTTAAAGAGAGAAAAATATTTTGGACACATTAAACGTCATGATAATCTAGAGAAGACCATCTTGGAAGGGTACATAATGGGAAAAAGAAAGAGAGGAAGACCAAGACAAACATGGCTGCAAGACATCATTGATGATCTGCAAATGGATGCATCAGCAGCAGGCCGTCTTGCTCACAACCTAGAGGCCTACAGGAGCACTGTTAGGGAGGCAAATTTCCGCAAGGGACATGCAAATGAATGAATGAGCCATAATTTATCACAATGAAAACCAAACAGAAGTTCCTGGCTACACGACTCACAGTACACTATTCAAGAATAACCAACTATCAACTTGCGTTGCCAACTTAACACCACCCACGTCTTGATAAAGAAGACAAACAATGACCAAAAGAAGCCAGTTTTTGATCATATTCTTTTGAAAAGGTGGCTGTGGTAAGCCTTTCATTCACACCTCCTGATTTTTTATGCCAACATGTTCAAAAGTTTGATGTGGCACGTACTCAGTGATCAAACAGCCGGTACCTTCTTTGTGAGATATTTATAGCTTGGACTCTCCCACTTTGTGACACAAAGTGGAGTCTTTAACTCTCCAGGTGCAAAAGTACGGTGACATTAACCAATTTATGCAATAAGCCAGGTGATATTAACTGGAGTAAAGCCTATTAATTACTTATGGGATACAGATTTCTGTGACAATATCCAGGTTGTGACATAAAGTGATGTGATATTAAGTGAGTTTGACTGTATTTCAGTATGAAAATACTGAGAGAAGATGAGAGCAGGTTACACATTTTGAATAGGGAATGGCAGTGAGTGTAGCAATGAACCTGCATGAATTACACTTCTAAGTAGATGCTGGCAAAAGAATTCATGCTTACTTCACAATACCCATAAGCACATGGTCTCCCATCCTGCAAATATCTGTTACTAAGTGAGTCCTCAGGTTTGCATTGCTCATTACCTGACCTACAGCAGCGCAGACATGACTGTGCTAGATTTAAATAATAAAGAAAAGTTTATTCTTAATAATTTTACCACTAACTTAAATTTACAATATCAAAACAATACTATATAAAATAACAAGACTATTAATGCATCAATACAGTGATATAGTTTTTTTTTTGTTTTATTACTTGTCAATCTTAAAAATATTTTTCAGTGCCATGTAGAAAAAAAAAGTGATTTGGAGATAAGAACAGAAATGAAAGGATATTTTGTCAGTATAAATTAAAGAGGAAATATTAAGCATTTTGAGTGAATTGTTTAGTGCAAATCACCAACATGCCGATGACTGTGATACCATGCATACATAAAACCTCAAATGTAACTAGTGAAATGATTGGACAACTGTTCAGATTTCCAGCTCCAACATAACTAGTGTATTTGACTGTATGACTATCCACATTTCTGGCTCAGATACAATCAGTGAAACAACTGGGCAGCTGTTTACACTTTCAACCCAGATATAATCAGTAAAAAGACTGGTCACCTGGACATTTTCAGCTCAGATGTAACCAGTGAAACGAATGGACAACTATCCACATTTCCAAAGGATGCACCCCTCTTCAGCCAAGCATTCTGAACCTTTTTATTCTTCATATTTTCTTCTGAAGGGGTGGGCCACTCTGACAAACTAACAACCCCTAGGTGAACATGAGTTAGGCTTTTGTTCTGCTCCTTTGTTTTCATCTTCCAAAGGTTAGGTCATGACTTCTGGCATGGCATTTGAACCTGGACATTTCTGATCTTTCATGCTAACCATGACTAGTTCTTAGATAATTAAACCCCTTCAAGCTTTTGTGTTCTACTGCTCAATATTCATGTTCCACCAGCAGCATAGAGCTTGCCTGCTGTTTCAATAAAGTTCTTAATTTCTCATACTCTCTGTTAGCCTTTTTTTGTCTGTTTCATTACAGAAAGCACATAGTGTTGTTACCACAAACTCTCTTGCTTCAGCTTCCACTGCTTTTAATTTTTATGTAATTTATGCTACTTTTATCTGGTGATATCAAAGTATTTAACAATAATGAACATGTACTGCATGTCTGTTCTATTTCTGCACAGAAACTGTTATTTTTATCATCAAACCCTGCTTTGCAGCTAATTAAACTACAATAAATGATCATTCTACTTTTTTCTCATGACTGTGAGGTGCTATTAACCTGTTTTTAACTGTGTTGGCAAACAGAAAGAAAGACAGTCTTCTCCTTCTGATTCTGAAAACTTAAAACACCTGGTTTGGTGACATGCTGCTTCATCTAAGATACTTTGTCACATTTCTTGTGACACCATTTTGTTGTTGGTCACTTCACAGAGAAGCAGACTTGTCTAGGCTTCATCATAATCATGATTTCAGAATGTCTTCAATCACAGTTCAAACTCTGACAAATGACATTCATGTTAATTATTGTTAGGTGTTTTCAAGTCATATGTAGACATCTGTGTAACTTATCATACATGCAAGATCTCGAATACTGTTCATTCTTGGTTTTGCTTCAACACTTTCATATTTTCTTCCATATAGTATTGTTCACTATAATTTTCTATTTGAAATTTCCTTAACAAGAGTAATTATATCTTGTATAACTTTTATGTCACAATTAGGTTGAGATGAGCTTACAGCCTGTAACAGCATTTTTTTTTTTGCATCTGACATTGCCATTTATTTCTGGTTGGTTCATTTATTCAGACTGTGCACATAATGTAAGATGGATTTCTCCCACTTTTTATATAAATTTTCATTTTAAGGAGAAATATGCTTTAAAAGACAATGGTTATGTATTAAAAGTGACGTCTTGCACAGCTAAATAAATGTGTACTGTGACTTCATCTGCTGGAAAATAAGTGCACTGTTGCCAAAAACTTTAATTAATGTAACTGTTGTATTACAGGAATGGTGTTTTAGATGTCAAAAGAAACAAAAATCTATACCAATATAAGAAAAACTTAATCAAAACTTACAAATATTTTCACAACGACATGGCTTCAGTTTTTTATTCATCAGTCGACCAGCATAAGCACAATAGTCTAGGCACTTCCCAGCATGGCATTTCCCTCTGTACAAACACAAATGATCTCATGAAACAAAAGTTTACCATTTTCAGAAAAACAGAAACTAAACTTGCAATTAAATTGTTTTTAAAATCCATTAGTGACATATGAAGAAGCCACTAACAATTGAAGCTAAGAATTTAATTTCATGATGATGATGATGAATCCAAATGATATTATTTTGTTTTTAAGTTATTCACTCTCTCCAATGAATGTTCTGGGCTGCTGAGTAGCTTCTGACTGAAGAAGATAATGAGGACCTTCCTGGCAAAGATACAATGCTTTCACAACAGGTTTTTTTCATTTCAAGGACACATTTCTGAGAGCTATATCTCAGGGCTGCATCACAGTCTATTTTTTGTTTGTTTGCACTACTTGGAAATGGGGTGGGTCATAATAATCTATGTTTTTGGGCATACTGTTCAGAAATGGGATGGATAATAATTTCTGATATCTTTAGATGCGTTCATTCATTCATTCATTCATTTGCATGTCCCTTGCGGAACTTTGCCTCCCAAACAGCACTCCTGTAGGCCTCTCGGTTGTGAGCAAGATGGCCTGCTGCTGTTGCATCTATTTCCAGATCGTCAACGATGTCTTGCAGCCATCTTTGTCTTGGTCTTCCTCTTTTTCTTTTTCCCATTATGTATCCTTCCAATACGGTCTTCTCTAAATTATCATGACGTTTAATGTGTCCAAAATATTTCAGTTTTCTCTCTTTAATCCTCTTCACTAGCCAGCCTTCTTCAATATTAAGCTCTTGTAGTATAGATATATTTGTTCTTTAGATGCACTGTTGAGAAATGAGGTGTGTTATGATAATTTCTGATATCTTTAAGTGCAGTATGAAAATTTGGACAGATGATAATAGTCTCTGAAGTTTTCAGGTGCACTGTTTAGAAACAGAAATTGAGTAGATCATAAGCTGTTTTCAAGCGCACTGTCTAAAAACTATGTAAATAATTAAACTGTTTAGAAACTAGGTAAATAATAAAACTGTTTGAAACTACTTGAACAATAATAATCTCCATTTCCAGGTTCACTGCTTAAAAATTGAGTGGATCATTGTAATTTATGATATGTGATTTCGATCATCCCTGAACTCACTAATAAATAAAATTGTTATTTAAGATGCTGTTAATGAATAGTATCATTGAACAGGAGATCATCTAAAGAAATAGACAAGAAATTAGACTCTTTTGAAAACAAATGCCTAAGGAAAATACTCGGTATAAAGTGGAACGAATTCAAGAACAACGCAGAGATAAAACAGATGAGCAAACAACAACCTGTCTCATGGGTGATCAGAAAAAAGAAGATGGACATATGTAGGCCATGTGATGAGAAGAAACAATCAGAGAATATCAAAACAAGCTATCAAGTGGAGCACAACAGGCTGAAGAAAAAGAAGTCAAGCATGTGAAACTCTAAAGAGGACACTGTTAAGAGAAGCCAGTTTAGGGGACATAACATCCCTTGATGAAGTTGAAAGATGTGCAGAAAACAGGAAAACTTGGCAAACAACTATGGAGCCCTATGTGACATTTAACAGCATGGGAAGGATGTAAGAATGAATAGTATGATAAGAATATGCAATTTTACTAAGAATAATCTTTCATATGTTTGTTTGGTGATCCTTTTTTGTGACTTCTCTTTTTACTGAGTCATATGTTTATCTTTTTTTTAGTGGTAATAAATGCATAAGTGTTTTTATGTTGAAAGTGTACATACTCATCTATACATGGTGTGTCATTCTTTAGAGGTCTTGAGGGTGGACAGTCATAACTATAACCACTGGGCATGAGTTAAGTTAAAAAGATGCTAGTTTAATCATTTTTCTTCATCACTGAATTCTTCATGTTACAAACATAAGTGTTCTAACTTCAGAGATAAAACTGTACTTTAACTTCCATTTAAAACTAAATCACAAATATAATTACAGAGCAAAAAATAGCAATCTGCAACTCATTAATTAAAAACTATGTTAAACAAAAAAATGAGTAATTTCCATTAGTAAGAAAATACTTTTCTTATTTTTACTACCTAATATAATCTTGTCTCGCAAAGAGTTTGAAATGACCACAGTTAAAAAATTTGTTTCTGTGAAGTCTGTAATATTAATGTGATAGATATAATGAACAAAAGGAAGATCAGTGAACTAGTATAGTGTTTTTAAACAAGATGAGAGATGAAAACATTTAGCGAAGACAAGAAAAACAAGGCTGTCTTGTATGATTATTTGTGACTGTTATTTGGTCTGTACTAAGCATATTGTAACAGATAAGTTGGAGCAAAGATGACTGTGCCAGTGTTCATGGCACAGTTATCAAGGTCAGCATAGCTAGTCAGTATTCTGTCCTGTCTCTCCGTTGCTGCTTCTGGTAATATGCTCGGCATGGATAACATGCAACCTCACTGTTGTCTCTGTGGTGATGGACTCTGCCTAGAAGCTTGGCATTTTTAATCCATTCTGAATCTTCACACTAGCCACTGTAATCCACTCCCTGCTTCATGTAATGTTCATATTTCCAAACTATCATGCATCAGCTGCTAAGAACATCCTATCTGAAGTTCAGGGAGAAAGAACAGCAACAACTACAGACAGCATACTGCTAATTTTAGAATGAATAGATGTCTACATACAAATGACTGGACAAGTACAACACTGCATGGAGACACAAAACAGATACTCCAAAGATCCAATTCTAAAGCTAAACAGAAAACAACAGACCACAGTTTTCAGGCTTTGAACAGGACTCTGCATACCATAAGACCATCTATACAAACTAAAGGTTGCTCAGACTTGACTCTGTATATGCCAAAATGTCTCCAGACTACACAGCACATTCTGCAAACATACACTCTCTACTGGGCTCATGAAAAGATCATGGATGGGAAGTATGAGACATATAAGAATACCTACTGGTGGTGAACAAATGAATGAACCAAAAAATTTTATTTTCAAATGGTTAAGAATTGGACACACAGGTCCATTTTGTTCTTCATCATACAAGTTTCACTCTGTCATAGATATTCAGATGTTCAGAAATAGTTTTTGTGAGATTCACACAGGTGGTCTATTTCCTTGTCTAGATGGCTGAGCATATGAAACTTATTGCAGTAGCAGCAGAAGAAGAAGAAGAAGAGATGAAAAACTGGACAATAAATATAAACTGAAAATCTGAAAACACTGTCCTAACCACTTTAAGAAAGGATACGTGCACACTGCTGCCTCTATACACAGCTCTCTGCTTGAACCTCTGCATAGTGTGTTCTGTGGGGCCATCTGACAGTTCTTGCAACATTCAAAGTTGGTGGGACTGAATAAAACACATACAAATTACAAGTAAAACATCTGTTATTTTTTTGTACCTCTTATTTTCTGACTGGTTAGATAATTTTTAACTTTAAAATTATTTAAGAAACTTGAAATGATCCTATATATATTCTTTTGTTTTGTCTGCATTTTTCACTTGACTTTTAATCACAGTCAAAGGCCAGCTCTTGGTGATTTGAATTAACTGTCATCAAGTGTTAGTTCTTAAGTAAGACCATGGTGATTTGACCTTGATCACCGCCACTATAAATCAGTTCTTGGTGACATAATTCAAAATGATTTAAATCCAGTCAGGTAAATTCCTCCCAATTCAGGATATTTAAGGGGGCATAAGAAATCATGTCCTTGTGATGGAAATCTCTGAGACCTGATGGGATTTACACTAAGAAACCTTTAGCTCTTCATCTTTAAGATGCACCTTAACTTCTGAGCCACTCAGACTTACCTGACTGTATTGTTTGTGAAAACATTGGAATAAACATCAGAGGTTTAATGATAATAGATTTTTAAAAGCCCTTAGTGAAAAAAAAAGGTAAAACTCCTGTTTCCATACCATTAAGGCATATTGGGGAATATGGCGTTAGGTCCGTATTTTCCATGATCTTTTTGAAACCAGACTGAACAAACCTTTAAAGATATTTGTAGTATTTACAGTGACAATGAATACTTATTTTATATATCTTTTTACATCTTACATCCTTCCCATGCCATTAAATGTCACATAGGGCTTGCATAGTTGTTCGCCAAGTTTTCCTACATATGCCCAACTTCTTTTTCTGATCACCCATGAGATAGGTTGTTGTTTGCTCATTTGTCATATCTCTGCACTGTTCTTGAATTCATTCCACTTTATACCGAGTAATTTCCTTAGGCATGTTTTCAAAAGAGTCTAATTTCTTGTCTATTTCTTTAGTTGTTTTCCAGGTTTCACATGCATAAATGAGGGTGGATATTACATTTGAATTGAATAATTTTAATTTGGTTTTTGTGCGTATAACTATTGAATGCCATGAAGGTCAATGCTGCTTTTGCAATTCTAACCTCCTTTCTGATGTCACCTTCCTGGTCTATGTAGCTGCCAAGGTATGCAAACTGGTTTACTTCATCAACAATTGTTCCTTCTACATATATTTTTCCTTCTTGATTAATCTTTCCCATCGCAACATATGCCTGTGAGACCTGGACACTTAACAAAACAGCTGAGAAACACATAAATGCCTTTGAATGTAAATGCTACAGAAGAGTTCTCCAAATATCGTGGACACAAAAAAGAACAAATATATCTATACTACAAGAGCTTAATATTGAAGAAGGCTAGCTAGTGAAGAGGATTAAAGAGAGAAAACTGAAATATTTTGGACATATTAAACGTCATGATAATTTAGAGAAGACCATATTGGAAGGATACATAATGGGAAAAAGAAAAAGAGGAAGACCAAGACGAAGATGGCTGCAAGACATCGTTGACGATCTGGAAATGGATGCAACAGCAGCAGGCCATCTTGCTCACAACCAAGAGGCCTACAGGAGTGCTGTTTGGGAGGCAAAGTTCCGCAAGGGACATGCAAATGAATGAATGAATGAATGATTAATGAGAAGTTTCATTATTTTTGTTTTGTCTTTGTTAATTTCAAGACCTATTTTACTAGCCAAGAAAGACAAAGAATCTGTTTTTCCTGCATTGATTTCACATTGTCACTGATAAGAGTTATGTCATCTGCAAAATCAAGATCTTCTATTTGGGTTCCATGTATCCAATCAATGCTGGTTTTACCTGTACAGCATCTTTTCATTATAAAGTCTATGGAAATTTCAAAAAGCAATGCAGATAATATTATATATATATGTGTGTGTATATATATATATATATATGTATATTATATGTATGTGTATATATATGTATTTATATATATGTATATATATGTATATGTGTATGTATGTATATATATATGTGTGTGTGTATATATATATATGTATATATATGTATATATATATATATACTAATGTATAAAGGAAGAAAGTCAGAACCTTTCTATATAAGACCTGGCTTAAAACAAGGCGATAGATATCTTCATTACTATTCAACCTAGTACTAGAAAAGGTAGTCAGAAAAGTGAAAGAAGAAGGCAGTACAGAAGAACAAGCTAAAATACACTGACATCAACCTAATGGAGAAAAGTATGCAAGAAGTACCAATACCTGCATACACCTGAGAGATGTGGCACTAAAAGTTGGTCTGACTATTAACCAAGATAAGAGAGTATATGAGGATATCAAGAGGCCAGAGGCAGAATGATCCAGATTATATAAATGTTGGAGATATGATTATTAGGAAAGCAGAAACATATAAATATCTAGGCATAGCCTTCAACAGAAGCAACATAGTAAGCAAGGAAATTAAAAGCAGAGTACAAGGAATAAAATGTACTTTTCCTCGCAACACCTGTTAAAATCCAAAATCCTGTTCCAAAACACCAAAATAACAATCTACAAAACTATAATGATACCAACTATTATGTATGGATCAGAAACATAAAGTACAATAAAGAAAGATGAACAACATTTGGAGGTTTCTGAGAATAAGATCCTAAGAAGAATCTTTGGACCCATAAAGGTGGAGAACAGTGGAGAAAACAGTGGAGAACGGAGAGTTGGAAAACACTGAACTTAACAGCTTATTTAAATCTCAATGAATTATAACTGTTTGAAATTGAACAGAATATGTTGGTTTGGCCATGTAGAAAGAATGGTGTATGCACAAGAGATAATGGAAACAAAACCAAGGGGTAGACCAAGACAGAGATGGAAAGACAACATACAAAAGGATATAAAGGAAATTGGCATCACCAACTAGGGAGAGAAGATTAAGAATAGAGAGGAATGGAGCTGAACTTTATCTGCAACAATATCCTTCCTGTGCCATTAAAAGTCACACAGGGCAGATTGCCATGATTTCCTGTTTTCAGCAAGCTTTTCAACCTCATCAAGGGATGTTACTCCCACTAAGCTGGCCTCTCTTAACAATGTCCTCTTTAGAGTTTCATGTGGTTGACATTTTTTCTTTGGCCTTGTGTGTTCCACTTGATAGCTTGTTTTGAGATTCTCTGGTTGTTTCTTCTCAGCACATGACTGACATATGTCTATCTTCTTTTTCGAATCACCCATGAGACAAGTTGTTGTTTGCTCATCTGTTTTATCTCTGCGTTGTTCTTTAACTTGTTCCATATTATATTTTCCTTAGGCATTTGTTTTCAAAAGAGTCTAATTTCTTGTCTATATTTTTAGTTGTTTTCCAGCTTTCACATGCATAAACGAGGGTGGATATTACATTTGAATTGAATAATCTTAACTTGGTTTTTGTGCTTCTAACTTTTGAATGTCATATGTTCTCAAGATTCTTGAAGGTCAATGGTGCTTTTGCAATTCAAATTCTAACTTCCTTTCTGGTGTCACCATCCTTGTCTATGTCTTATATATATATCTTATATCCTTCCCGTGCCGTTAAACGTCACATAGGGCTCGTAAAGTAGTTCGCCAATTTTTCCTGTCTTCGGCGAGTCTTTCAACCTCATCAAAGGATTTTATGCCTGTTAACTTGGCCTCTCTTAATAATGTCCTCTATGTCTATGTAGCTGCTGAAATATGTGAATTGGTTTACTTCTTCAACAGTTGTTCCTTCTATGTATATTTTACCCTCATGGTTAATGAGAAATTTCATTATTTTTGTTTTTTCCTTGTTAATTTTAAGTCCTATTTTATTAGCTGCTGAAGACAGGGTATCAGTATTTATAGCACTACCAAAAAAACACACACACACAAATGGAGCAGAATCAACTGAAGTATGTGACAAAGATATTATGTAAAATCATTTTAGAGAGAATCAGATCCAACATGAATGTGGAAATCAATGACCAGCAGTTTGGATTTAGAAGAAATGGTGAAATATGACAAGTAATATTTAGCATTAGGATGATAAATGAGAAATATAAGGAAGTTAAAAAGGACATTTACACTTGTCTTACAGATTACACAAAGGCCTTTGACAGAGTCAGGCATGAACAGCTGATGAAATGTCTGAAAGAGATTAATGTTGATGGCAAAGACATAAGAATAATAAGTAAGCTATACTGAGAACAGATAGAAGTTGTGCAGTCCAACATAAGCTATTTAACACTAGTAGATACAAAGAAAGGGGTCAGACAAGTTTGTGTCTTTTCTCTGTCTGTTGAACTTTTATACTAAGAAGGTATTCAAAGAAATTAGTGATGTCTGGACTAAACTAAACATTAATGGAACAGCAATCAATAACTTAAGATATGCAGATGACACCGTGCTGTTGGTAGAGAACCAAAAAAACCTACAGAACCTAATGATGCGAAGAAATGATGAAAGTCAAAAGTAAGGAATGGAAATAAATACCAGAAAGACAAATGTTATGGTAATCAGTAGAGATGAAAGCCAACATTACAGGAACAATGGTGATTGAGATATTCATTTATACATGTAAACTTTTAAATCAGTGAGCTGTGTGAATTTTTACTTTATATAATGCCACAAGTATTTGTAAAACATAATTCATTCATTCATTTGCACGTCCCTTGCAGAAATTTGCCTCCCTAACAGCTCTCCTGTAGACCTCTCAGTTGTGAGCAAGATGGCTTGCTGCTGATGCATCCATTTGCAGATCATCAACAATGTCTTGCAGCCATCTTCACCTTGGTCTTCCTCTATTTCTTTTTCCAATTATGTACACTTCCAAGACGGTCTTCTCTAGATTATCATGACATTTAATGTGTCCGAAATATTTAAGTTTTCTCTCTTTAAACCTCTTTACTAGCCAGCCTTCTTCAATATTAAGTTCTTGTAGTATGGATATATTTGTTCTTTTTTGTGTCCATGATATCTGAAGTACTCTTCTGTAGCATTTACATTCAAAGGCATTTATGTGTTTCTCAGCTGTTTTGTTAAGTGTCCAGATCTCATAGGCATATGTTGCAATGGGAAAGATGCATGCCTTCAAAAATCTTATTTTTCTAGTTCTATCTGTTCCTCTCCACAGATTCTTTAGTTGTTTTACTTTCTGAAGAGCGATAGATGTCCTCCTTTTAATTTCCCTCATTGTATCTCCATTATTAGTTAGAAGATATTCAAAACTCTCCGCTTCTTCCAATTTGTCCTTATTGATACATATTTCAGCTACCTTATTTGTTTTGTCAGTTGTCATCAATTTAGTTTTCTTCACATTAAGATAGAGGTTTTGCTCTTCGCTGTTCTTACGGACTGACATAATTAGTTTTTCCATTCCTTTTTGTGTTGTGGACACTAATACTGTGTCATCCTGGTATTTCATAACCTCCAATTGTTATAGCATCATAATATTCTTTGTCTACATCTTCTCTAACATTCCTCATTATATTTTCAGTATACAAATGAAATAAGTAAGGCGACAATATGCACCCCTGACGGATCCCTTGTTTTACGTCAAATCAAGTTGTTTCACCATTTATTCTTACTGCTGCTTGTTGGTCTAGATACAGGAGTGATGTTAATTGTATCAAATGTGTTGCAAATCCCATTTTTCAATTATTTCCCAAAGTTTCTGATGTTGTACACAATCAAATGCCTTTGAGTAGTCTATAAAGGATAAATATAGATTCATATTAAATTCTCTGCATTTCTCTATTATTAACCTTATATTGAATATTGAATAATCTCTTGATCCTCTTCCTTGCCTGAAACCAGTTTGGACCATACTGACTTATTCTTCTATTTTCTTATGAAGTCTACCCATTATGATTTTTAACAGAATTTTACTGGCATGACTAATCGGGGCAACAGTTCTGTAGTTTGTACACAATTTTAGGTTACCCTTTTTTGGCAGTGGTATGAATACAGTTCTTTTCCATTCTTTTGGCCAAATACCTGAATGCCATATCTTTTTACATAGTGCATGATAGATTGTCACACATTCCTTTCCTCCTGCTTTAATAAATTCAGCTGTTATCTCATCACATCCTGATGATTTACCATTTTTCAGATTCTTTATTGCCTATAAAACGTTTTCTATTGTCGGTTCGGGTTCTTTCTCCTCCAATAATTCACACTGTTGATTTCTGCTTTTTACAGTCGGTTGTTTCATACATTCCTCTGCAATATTCCTTCCATCTTTCTAGAATGTCCTCTGTCTCTGTCAAGGTATTCCCCACCTCGTCACAAATTACATTTAGCTTAGGTGTGACACTTCTTGTCAATGTCTTCATTTCTTTAAACATTTCACTATCTCTTCCACACTTTTGATGTCCTTCTATTCTTTCATAATAATTTTGTATGGATTGTTTTTTTTCTTCTCTTATGTTTCTTCATATTTCTTTTGTTAAAGATTTATATTTCTCTTTGTTGTTGTTTGTTACTTTCCATTGTGTCTTCATTTCTCTACAATGTTTTATCAGTTCTAGTGTGCCCACTGTAATCCATCCATTCTTTTGTGTTTTCTTTACTGGAACCATGTCTTTAGCTGTTGTTATTAAGATATCTCTGACCTGTGTAGCCAATTCATCTGGTGTCATTTCCTCCTGTACAGCAATCAGGATTTTGAAACAGTTCTTCACTTCTATACCGTATTGTTCTGGTATTTTTGTAAGATCAAAGCGGAGTGATCTTGATCCCGTAACTGTCTTATTTATCTTTATCTTCATGTCTGCTATTAATAACTCATGGTCTGTGTCACAATCAGCACCTGGTAAAGTTTTTGCTGATGTTATACTTGATCTCCACCTTCTTTGCACTAAAATGTAATCTATTTGATTCTTGGTTTTCCCATCAGGTGATGTCCATGTGTAAAGTCTTCTTGGATGTTGTTTAAAAAGTGTGTTAGCAATTATTAGCTCATTTTCCATGCAAAAAACCATTAGATTGTCACCTGCCTTATTTCTATGTCCTATGCTAAATTTCCCTACAACATAATAGTGGCTGAAATTAAGATACCAAAATCGCATGTCAGCATTCAAGTATGAGCACATTAGTCAGACACCACTTGACAGAGCATGACAAGTAGCCAGAAGAGAAAGTTCACAAGAAAGGCCTTCTATCAGCTCCTATGGTGGAAAGAGAAAATCAAAAAGGCTTGGGAGATGAAACACACCCTGACAAAACAGTGGCTGAAGTGATGGAAGAAAAATGATGATAGGACAGGAGAAAAGGATGAGGTCACAAAAGATATGCAGCTTGCCACACATACCTTCAAATCTCTTGCTGTAGAATAAAAAAAAGATGGTGCCATGAGGGCTCTGTGCAGGGGGCAGCAAAAGAAAAAGCCTTCCAAAAGTTTTGATAATTGCACAGAAGAATGAATCTAGAACAAGGAATGGTGACAACATCAAGAATGAGAATGGTCAGGTGTTGAAGACAGATGAAGAGAAAGGGCCAGAATTATTCTGCAGATATACTGACCAATTGGACAAGGGCAACGTTGAAGATCACAGATCAGCATGAAGCACTGTAGCAGAATTTCTACAATCTCAGTGGTAACACAGTGTTAAGATTTCACAGACCATCAAGGAGTCATGGAATAGTGACCCTGGTCTGGATGGAGTTTGGTATACTCACCTGAAGCAGGTATCAGAAGACATTCAAGTTAAGATGACAGAGAAGTATAATCTATATATAAAAAGTGTGTGTGTGTGTGCGTGCGTGCATGTGTGTGTATGTGTGTGTGAGTGAGTGAGAGAGAGAGAGAGAGAGACACATCACTCTGGAATGCCTGGAGCAATTTCAACCGAACTTGTTACACATATGACTTACCATCTGGAAAAAAATACTGTGGGGGTAAGACACCCCTAGCACCCGTAGGGGAGCCTGGGAATGGGGATGGGATGGGGGTGACATGTAAAAGTAATTGAAAACAACCAATATTAGTGTCGATTCCATAGTTTTCGGGGTTGCTGAGATGAGTAGTGACACTCCCAATGCCATTTATGTCCAAGTTCAGCCCCCATCTGCATGTGGGGGGGGGGGTGGGAGGGAGTGAAAATTAGGGTGGGATCTCCAATTATTTTACTATGGAACCTCAACCCGCCAAAACTTTGCAAAGACATAAGGCTGTGTGTAAAGAGGACGCTGGGCAATGTAGTTGAAGCGGCTATCTTAACAGGACAGGGAGGGGGTGAAGCAGTTTTTATCCCACGGATACCACTCATTCCAATGGATCTCCCTTTTAACTTTAAGGGATTGCAATTTCCAGTGAGACTTGCATTCTCAATCACGATCAACAAGTCACAGGGGCAGTCTACACCTTATAGAGTAAAGTCTTTTACAAATTCACTATAATATTAATTCAACTCAAAACTTGATTATATACATTTTTAATTTCACTTCCAGGAGCAAGAATAAATAATTTCTTGGGTGAAAACCCCCCCCCCTCCTTGTGCAAGCAATATTGTTGTCAGTGGGAGAAACATGGCAATCTCAAATCCACTCCATAGTATTAATAATTAATAAATTCCTAAGCAATGCCGGGTAATCAGCAAGTAATAGTATAAAGTCAAGTGAGATATCAGTAGAATGGCTACATAGCTACCTGTTACCATTATCTAAACTAGGCAAAGAAAACACCAAATTGGCAGGATATCACATCATAACCATGCAAAACGTTTATGGTAAAGTGCTGGTGAAGATCATAGGTAAGAAACTTACATGGAAATTGGAGAACAGCAGATAGCTTCTGGGCACACTAGGTGGCTACAACTCGACAGAAGGGTTTCATGGGAAAGGAGCGACAGCAGTGTTCCACACTGGATCTGGAGGATGCCTATAACACAGATGACTACACACAATCCTGTGCTTTATGACAGAAATGGGCATTGACACCAGGATCGTGCAGTGGGTAGCCTCAGTGCTTCTAAAGAGAACTATGGCACTGTGATAATGAATCATGGACCTCAGAGCCTAAGATCATTTAGTCAGGACTACATCAAGGCTCTGTACTGTCAACAATGCTTTTCAACACTGCCAGGATTTCACAACTACAACAGATTGGACCTGGCAAAATATTCACAAACGCAGATGTGAATATATACTTGTACATTGTATATGTATAAAGTGACCATATTTTTTGCAAACTAGAGCGGGACAACCCCCCCCCCCCCCCCACAAAACAAAATTTGCTCTTTACCCTTTACTGTCTATATAGGTCAAACTCAAACTGCAGAAAGTCTTTAAAAATTGTATACTCGCTTCAGTAATTTTTACATCCATAGCTAGTTTTTCTTTAAAGTTCACATAAAAAATTTAAAAAGCTCAGTATAGAAGAGTCGTACCTTATTGTCACACCAACAGTAATTAGTAGTCATCACAGCTGCTCTGCAACAGATAATGTACTTGGTACTATCTCCTCTGAAATTGTGGCACAATATTTCTGAAAAGATTGTATTTTTCTTAGTAGATCTGGGTGCTGCATGAGCGTGTCATGGAGTTTCTGGAATGGGTTTCCTGTGCCCTCAAACTTGCATTTAACTATAAGCATTGCTTTCAATGTTTTAACACAAAGTTGTTTTCTGGCTTGTCCATATTGTATTCATGTATGAAAAGATTCTTTCAGTGGGTGCATTAGTCCCAGACAGACAGAGAACAAATTTGATAATTTTTTGTAATTCAACACATGCAACAGCGTTAACTTGAAAATGGGAAAACACTCCCACCCACCGGATATCAGTTTTTGCTTGTTTGGAGTTCCAGTCTGAAATTTTTTCTGCTGAAGCAAAATCTACAAACGTTGCTGATTTCATCAAGGAGTTCATTGTAGTTGATTTCAAGATCTGGAAATTCTGAACCAAAGAGGTTAAGACTCATCTGCACATTTTTCCAAGAAGGTGGATGTCTCAAAGCCACCCAACTGAAGCCACTCAAATATTGAAATTGGTTCGCTCTTTCCTGTAGATATTCAACACAAATGCCATAGAAATTGGTAATAATATTCATCACATCTATTTTTCTGATGAGACCCTCGTTTTCTAGACAGCGAATCTGGATTTTCACCTTGTTTGGAACAAAGTTGTTTCCACTCCTGTCCCTGCATTTTTTGCAGGAGATTGTCAACTGTAGACAACACTTTCAGTGCTGAAATTGCTTGTTCCTCAATTTTTAGGACAGCAGCATGAAAAATGGTAGAAATACTGTGAACAAAGAAGAGCCACAACTCAGCACATAGATTTTTGAAGGAAGTTCGCATTTCCGTAGGGCACATCTGTTGAGACAAAAAATGGGATTTCAACACAGGAAAGAGATTAATGATTCTCTTCATTGCTGCCATTAGTGAAAGCCACCTGATTTTTCTGTATCCTAGAATCTGTTGGTAGCCTGGTTAGCTGAGTGGTTAGGCGCTTGGTTTACTAATCAGGTGGTACTGGGTTCAGTTCCAGTAGTGGGATTTTTTTTGGTACACACAAAAAAGGCCCCGGGGTTCGCCCGGCCTCTAAACATGGGTACCAGAGAAATCTTGGACGGTAAAGTGGTCAGGCATGATACTGATCACATCACACTTTCATGTACCAAAGGTCATGAAAAATATGGGCCTAACACTGTATTCCCCAATATGCCTTAATGGCATGGTGAAATTTTACCTTTTTTTTTTTTTAGAATCCATTGGTACTCAAGCATTGCAAAGTCACAGAATTCCTTCAGTTCTTTCACATGAGCAGTGTAAATATAAAAGTAGGAATATATTTTCACAACAGTTTCAACATCAATAGGAAGGCAATCAGCTGCTATCTGCATTGTGGACAATGTGAGCTGTGCTGCCAAACCCCACAACTTTGTCTCCAATCAAAGATTTTAATTTCGCAAATACATTGTTTTGTCATTTTCTTTCAACACCACCAAAGTTTGTGTTGGCATTGTCAGCACAAAAACCCACACATTTTGTAGTGAGATCATTTTGTTTCAACATGTTAAGCAGAAACTCAAAAATTATGTCTGATGTTTCGCCAAAGGTTGACTGCAGATCTAATAACTTAACTTCGACATCAAGTGATGCCACAAAATATCTCACAAGCAGTGGGAATACCTTTATATCTTTGTGATTTGAGGGATCTGTCATTATTGTCACAAATTTTGCATTCTTCAATTTTTCTTGAAGTTGGTCAATAACAAGTGGAAAAAAGGACGTTAGTTATTATGGCCACACATTTTGTGTGCCTACACATAAACTTTGGCTCAAACAAATGTGGAATCAATTTTTTTGGTGCAAGTCATTGAGCGAAAACTGTGATTGTGACATAAGGTGTAATATGCAAATGTGCCTTCTGCTGCTGCTAACTTGGCTTCCATGCTCCCAAACACTGGTCAGAAATAGTTTGTCACGGGACAGGCGGATAGTGCTGCTGACACAGCTATCTTATGTCAATCACTCTTCAGATGTTTTGTGATTATCCGATCTGCCACCATGCGAAATTGAAAATTCAGATTTGCAAGTGTCACATCTAACATGGCAGTCATTGTCGGTTCTCGCCTTCTTTATGAAGGGAAAATCATTCTCTAATTGTTGATTCAACTTACACCCTCATTTAGACATCGTCGGAGTGGTGGTCATTAAATAACAGATCTGCAAAGACTACCCTTTCAACAGTGCAACGCAATGGTGAATATATTGAGAGCAAACAATTTTTTAAATATCTTGGGATTGTGTTTGACAGGACACTATCTTTCAATTACCATGTGGGCATGGTCATTCAGAAAGCAAAGGAAGGGCTCAGATCAGTGAAGACCATGGCAGTTGCTGGTATGTCACAGAAGACATTATTTTTGCTAATGCAGGCATTAGTGATGTCAGTGGTTGAGTATGACCTCAACCTTCTGACTTTGTTCACAACTCAGATAATCAAGCTTGAAAGTATCCAAAATGAGGCCATGAAAGCAGATCTGGGGTGCCCCAAGGACACTCCAATCATAGCTATGCACTACTTGCTGGATATGTCCAGCATGAAAGTAAGATACAAATGTGCACAAGTGAAGATGTACCTGAGAATTGCCAACGTGGCAAACCACCCCCTTCTACCAGAGCTGAACTCAGCAAAAGGCAAGCATATCAAGTGAAGGAGATTGTGGATGGTAGAGGCAGAAAAGACACTGTCAGCAGTCTACAACCAAAAGCAGATCCTCCTAGAATTGAAATGGACTAAATTGTCAAATATGTAGAATCTAATGACGATTGTGATCCAGTTTGGCCATAACTGCAGAGACTGGGCTCAGGGTAAAACACAAGCCCAGGTGAAGAAACAGATTCAGCATCACTTCAAACCACATGACCCTGTAATCTTCACAGATAAGTCAGTGGCACGAGGCCTAAAATGTGGATGAGGTTATGTTGTCTACCGCAATGGCAAACTCAGTCAGTCAGTCATTTGCATGTCCCTTGCGGAACTTTGCCTCCCTAAAAGCTCTCCTGTAGGCCTCTCGGTTGTAAGCAAGATGTCCTGCTGTTGATGCATCCATTTACAGATCATCAACTATGTCTTGCAGCCATCTTCACCTTGGTCTTCCTCTCTTTCTTTTTCCCATTATGTACCCTTCTAAGACTGTCTTCTCTAAATTATCACGATGTTTAACATGTCCAAAATACAAGGGGCGATTGATAACTTCACGACCTAAGGTACAATGGATTATTTGTGGACAACTTTTTTGGGTTATTTCTCAACATAGTCCCCATGCAAATTTATGCACTTAGTACAGCGATCCTGGAGTATACGGATCCCTTCTTTGTAAAAATCAGCATCTTGTACCAGTAGAAAGTGGTCTACAGCATGAATGTCATCATCATCTGAAGCAAATTTGCAACCACTGAGGTCCTTTTTGAGTTTGGTAAACAGGTCTGAAGGGGCCAAATATGGGGAATAAGGAGGATGTTCAAGAAGCTGGAAGGCGCATTCATGAACTGCAGCCACTGCCACTGCTGACTTGTGAACTGGAGCATTGTCTTGATGAAAGATGACTCCTCTCATCAATTTCCCTCCATGCTTTTCCTTCAATCTGACCTGCAGTTGCTTCACAAGGTTAGCGTAATAGGCCTCTGTGACTGTTCTGCCCTTTTGAAGATAGTCTACTAATAGCACACCTTCTGAATCCAAAAAGATGGAAGCCATCACTTTGCCTGCAGAAAGAAACACTCTTGCTTTTTTTGGAGTTGGGTATCCATGATGTTTCCACCGCTTTGACTGTTCTTTGGTTTCTGGTTGAAAATGGTGAACCTAAGTCTCATCCATAGTCACAAATTAGTGAAGAAACTTTTCAGGATCTGCAGAAAAATGGCCAAGATTGTCCCTTGACATGTTGAGACGCTGTTGTTTGTGATCAGCTCTAAGAAGTTTCGGTACCCATCGAGCAGAGGCCTTTGTCATTTGAAGATCATTATGAATAATGGCATGAACACATTCCTGGGAGATGCACAACTCAGTAGCAATGTACCACTTAGTCATCGATCCTTCATTATCATGTCATGGATTCTGCCGGTGGTTTCATCAGTGATTATCATTTTTGGTCTTCCTGGATGGGGATCATCTTCCAGATGTTTGAATTGAGCTGCCCATTTCTTCACTGTGCTGTAAGAAGGGGCACTCTCCCCTAGAGTCTCTACCATATCTTCATGGATCTCCTTCGATGATAAGCCCTTGATGCAGAAGTAGCGAATGACTGCTCAATGAGAAATTGTATCCATTTTCTCACTCTCTGCCTCCCCTTACCACTTCAGTAGCCTGTAAAAAAATTAGGTTGCATTTAATTTCTTGAAACTTAGTGTTTAATCTTACATTAACCTGATCTAAAAATGTACCTAATATCAACTGTGTGTTTCAAGTATTTGTACCTTAGGTTGCGAATTTATGAATCAACCCTCGTATTTAAGTTTTCTCTGTTTAATCTTCCTTACTAGCCAAACTTCTTCAATATTAAGTTTTTGTAGTATGGATATGCTGTATCTAGATCAACAGGCAGCAATAAGAATAAATGGTGAAACAACCTGGTCTGACATAAAACTATAGCAGTATAGGCTAGGGGTTATAAACAGGATTGGTATTTAGGAAATAATTAATAGCGTGAGTACCCTTGTTTGAAAGGTAGGTTGGCTGAGACAATTGAGCAGGAGTCTTGGGAAAAGCATGCAGCATGGAGAAAACTGAGTGGGTAGGGATAGTATAAATACCACTTACTATTAGTCTAAGGAGAGAGCCTTACTTGATTGTTGTAGCAGGACCCTTACTTGTTTGTGTTGTAGGAAGAACCTCAGTAGTTTTGATGTAGATGGAATCTCGTTTAGGAAGAGTTTCTAGCAGTGGCAATTTGTTGGTAGTTAGTTGGAGGATTTAGTTTTTCTTGTGATGGCTGAGGTTTTGGGTGGAATGTTGTAAGTATGGTTTTATGTGTATAAGGACATTGTAAGGTTTTCGCCCATATGGCGTAGATTCTCTCACGCGGGCACTGTCATTGTAATTTCTTGTCTAGCCTGATGGCTACGTTTCCATCCTCATAATTTCACCCCTCATTTTCTCCATCAATAAATGTGTGTTGTCTGAAGATATAACTACACCAATTGGCTTTGTTGGAATTCTCATTGTTGACCAGTTTGTTTTGGTTGGAAGACTGCCAAGTTATGTTAAGTTGTTGTATCTGTATTATTCTGTGGAGTTGGAAGCCTGGGTGTCATGTTGTATTTCCTCAGTGTGTAACATAGAAAATTAGGTGGTTTTAGAACACCAACAACAAGAATAAATTTATAAGATGAAAATGTACTCCACAAGAAGATTTAATCAACCAGTAGAAAACCATTTTAGTTGGCGCCAATACTATTTCAGTGGGTGCCTTTAAATTATAAATAGTAAAATTCTATTACAAAACAAGGGGTGCATATTGTCACCTTACTTATTTCATTTGTATACTGAAAATATAACGGGGAATGTTAGAGAAGATGTAGAAAAAGAATATTACAATGCCATAACAATTGGAGGTTATGAAATACCAGAGATTAGATATGGTGATGACACCAGTATTACTGTCCACAACACAAAAAGGAATGGAAAAACTAATTATGTCAGTCCGTAAGAACAGCGAAGAGCAAAACCTCTATCTTAGTGTGAAGAAAACTAAATTGATGACAACCAACAAAACAAACAAGGCAGCTGAAATTTATATAAATGAGGAAAAAGTGGAAGAAGTGGAGAGTTTTGAATATCTTGGATCACTACTAACTAATAATGGAGATACAATGAGGGAAATTAAAAGGAGGACATCTATCACTCTTCAGAAAGCAAAACAACAAAAAAATCTGTGGAAAGGAACAGACAGAACCACAAAAAATAAGATTTTTAAGGGCATGCATCTTTCCCATCGTAATATATGCATATGAGACCAGAACACTTAACAAAACAGCTGAGAAACACATAAATGCCTTTGAATGTAAATGCTACAAAAGAGTATTTCAAATATCATGGACACAAAAAAGAACAAATATATCCATACTACAAGAACTTAATATTGAAGAAGGCTGGCTAGTAAAGAGGATTAAAGAGAGAAAACTTAAATATTTTGGACACATTAAATGTCATGATAATCTAGAGAAGACCATCTTGGAAGGGTACATAATGGGAAAAAGAAATAGAAGAAGACCAAGGCGAAGATGGCTGCAAGACATCACTGATGATCTGCAAATGGATGCATCAGCAGCAGGCCATCTTGCTCACAACAGAGGGCCTACTGGAGTGCTGTTAGGGAGGCAAAGTTCTGCAAAAGGTAAATGAAAATGAATGAATGAAAAGTATGGATATATTTGTTCTTTTTTGTGTCCATGATATTTGAAGGACTCTTCTGCAGCATTTAAATTCAAAGGCATTTATGTGTTCCTGAGCTGTTTTGTTAAATGTCCAGGTCTCACTGGAAAACTAGTTGCCAGTAAATCAGGTGCCTATGCAACAACCACTTAGAGGTTGAGAATGGAGGTGCAGGCTGCATCAGAAGCAATTTCCTAGTTGGTGGAGCATGACAATTCACAAGAGGTCAGTGTAACAAACTCATAAAACATGTTACAGTGAATCAAGAGACATTTCTTCCATAGGGAGTGGGTCCAGCTTCTACTGGGCTCTCAGTTATCTAGTTTGACATGGCCCTGCTACCCAGGTAATGTGAGAGTCAAAGGCAATGACAAAGCAGACAAAGTGGCAGGCATGGCATCAATTCAGGACCCCCTAAAACTGGACAAGGAAAAGAATGCAAGAGCCACCTTGAATAGGCTGTGTATGGAGGACAATATGGGGTTGAATGACAACAACTACATCAAGAGGATGACTGAATTGGGGGGGGGGGGAAGATGGGGGTGAAGAAGTGGACGGACATTTTTCTGAATGAAGTGGTTTAGTATACATCATCCACAACCAGTGTGTTGTGACTGGCTCAATCAGCAGACACATGTTTCAATGGGTGTTGGAACAGAAGGCAGAGCACACATGGGAATGCCCCAAGTGTAAGGATGCCAGTCTCTGATTAAAGATTTTGCTGAAAAGTTTCTGCCACAGATCAATCTTTGGGTTGCAAAATCAGCCACAGTAAAAATAAACATAAATAATAAAAGCATAAATAAATACTCATATTTAATGTACAGTGAACTAAAACCTTACTAAGTTAGATGTATACTGATTTCTCATAAGATGACTGCAGCATCTTGAACTTTCTGTAAATTCTCAATTGTAATTTTTTTAAAAGCTGAATTTTTGCTGAATTTATCTTATAAACTTATCTTTATAAATTCATTTCACCAGAAGATAACTTTTTCACGAGTTAGTTATTTTTCATAAAAATTTAGCTAAAAAAAAACTACTCACATTTTCTTAATTCATTTATTTTGCTTATGATGTTTTAGAAGAAAAAATGACAATTCTTCTCTGCATTTACTTGCACTTATCTTTCAAACAGCCAATACCAAATGCAATGGACACTTTCTCATACACTATTAATTTCCAAATAAAAAAATGTATGTAAATATGTAAACAGTCTGACTGAAATTAATTAATAATTTCTTAATTCATTAACTTCTCACAACAGATAAAATCTTATTCTTTACAACAAAGGACCTAGTAAAGTTAAAGAAGCACCCAATGAAGCTAATAAACAATCAATCAATCATCAGCTGTCCTCGTCTGGTTTACGTACCTGCAGGTGGCATTTTTGATGAATTTACAGTTTGCAGAACAACAAGTGTCAAGGCCACTTAGACCCATTCCACCTCCATCACAGTCCTCCTGCTTGTCTATAATGCCATTGCCACAAAGAGGGACATTAGCACTTGGAGCTAATACAAGAAAAGATTTGTGGTGAGAGATCATAGTTAATACTCTGATCATTATGATACAGAAAATACACCATGAATTATTACATTCACACTGTCATGCTAAATGACTCATTTGGAACTCCTTCATGATTCTGCCTTTAAATTAGTTCAAATACCATGACAGTGCTATACAGAAGGGCCACAAATGTAGAGATGAGCACAAGGGGCAGTTGAACTTTGGTTCAAAATATCATCCAGCATCACTGCGGGTCTTCTGACACAGTAATATATACAGATGCCTCAGAACAGCGGAAGCTGTTGGGGTTTTGTTGTCTACCAAAATGGAAAAGTAGTGGGACAGGGTTCAGGAGCCTTTGAAGTCACCAGATCAAGCATGTGAATGGAAACTGAAGCTGTGTCAGTGGCAATAGAATGGCTGGTTGCGCATGATGTAGTTCATGGCATCATTGTGATGGATTCACAGATTATGCTTCGTAAGATTGAGAAAAAAAAGTGCTTCGAAAGGAATGAGTTTGTCTGTTAAGCCAGTCAACTGTGATGAGTCTAATATAATTTTATTGTCCAGGCCATGTGAGAGTACAGGGCAATGATGTGGCAGATAGACTTGGTGGACAGGCTAATGTAAATGGCAGGCTGAAAATGGACAAGGGAGACATTGCTAAAGCCATATTGGAAATACTGCAGGAAAATGAAGAGTGGGAATGGACGAACAATGTAATTGTGAAGTGATCACTGAAGCTAGGACAAATTAAGGGTGCTGGTAGGAAATCTGAACTGTGGCATAAAACGCATAAAAAAAGTACTAACACTTGATGGGAACTATTAGCAAACATACTCTTGGATGGATGCTATGGCATGCGGCACAGCATATATGGGCTGTCCTGAATGCAATGATACTGGATTCTGATTCCGAACCTTTGAATCTTTCATTTGAACCTTTTCATTATCAAGAATACATAAAAAATACTTAAACAGAAAAGTAAAATGGAGGCAAGCTGATTTCAGTGAGTTTAGACTGTGATGTAATAAAACCAGGACTGAAATAATTTAGGAATCAAGGAAATTTTGTCATAGTATTAATATAACATTCATATAACTAATTCTGTGTTTGTAATAGGTAATGTTCAGCTTACATCTTACAGAAATATGAAACTAAGTTTGCCTTACCAATGATCTTAAGCAATCTACTTGCTTACATTACAGGATTTTGAGTTCAGAAGCTTTTCTAGGTCATACATTACAAATGCAGATGCATTAACATAAGAAAAACTTTCTTTGTGAGTTATTAAGATTTTTTAACTATGATGTGTGAAATGGTGTTGAAAACTAAGAAATGATCTGAGTACAATGCTCAGAATTGGAAGAAATGCTAGTGCTAGAAAATTTTATTTCATGTAACAAAAATTCTGGTACCTTATGAACTAATCTCTGTCTTCTTCAAGGTTTTAGACCTGGTTTTATTCTGAATGAAATTATTATCCAAGTATAAGGATTCTTGATGAACTACCATGTGAGCCCTATGTGACATTTAATGGCACAGGAAGTATGCAAGATGAGGAGTCTGATCTCTTCTGATATCTTTATGAATTATCTTGCTTGAATTAAAATCTATTTCAAGAGCAATAACCACATTTTTCAGTGAAATTCTTAAACTTTGAAGCATCATGAACAAAATTTTATTCTAAGAGTGAGGACTAAATGTTTCTAAGTGAAGGTTTGCTACAAATAACTCAGAAGTCTCATGAGTAAAATTTTACTCCAAGAGTAAGGACTAAATGTTTTTAAGTGAGTTTTACTATTAATAACTCAGAAGCCTCATTAATAAAATTGTATTCTTTACTGTGACTATAAAAATTAATTACAGAGGGCTTTACAAATGTACTTTTGCAGGTTCAGGTTCAAATTTTAATAACTCCTAATGCACAAATATTTCAAATTTGCAATGAGTTTTATAACTGTAGATTCTCATCCTTAACCTTCAACATAATGTCCATATTATGTGATACACTATTCTAGTGGGCTCTGTGAAAACATTCACCTACTACTCTGTAAATGAATGTCCTTACACTAGTTGTCCTAGCCTTGAGACAATCCAAAGAATGAGGTTTTGATGCATACACAAATAGGTTTGATGTGACCAACAAGACAAAATTCAACAGTGATAGATCAAATGACTGAGACATCCAAGTAAGGGCTTCTTCACCCTCTAATCAACCACTCTGAGAAAGTGTCATTCACTGTAGGCAAAACATAATGACAAGCTGCCTTATTTTTCTGAAAAAATGGTGCTAGTTACAAGTGCAGTACTGGCGTATTAGAGGTACAAAGATATACTATCTATCTATCTATGCCTCTGACCCCTCGTGGAGCATAGGCCGCCAACAAGAGCTCGCCAGGCAGTTCGGTCCTGGGGCACTCTTTCCAACTGTCTCAAAGATATACACCTATGTTTTATTGACTACATCAAAGCATGTGGCAAGGTAAAACTTGAGGAAAATGCTGGAAGACATATACATGTACACTGATGGCAAGGATCTAAGAATAATTAAAAAATATTACCCAGAATAGAAAATCAACCATCAAGATAAACAACAAAGTAGGCAAATTTCATAGCATAAAAAAGGAACCGAGTCAAGGATGTGTACTGTCCCCAGACCTGTTTTCTCTCTACAGTGACATTATTATGAGAGCCATTACTGACAAGCCTGCGATAAAAGCTGGAGGACATAACATTAATAACCTGAGATATGCTGACGACACAGTCCTGATACCAGACAATGAAAAAGATCTACAAGACCTGCTAGATATTGTAGTAGCAGAAATGAATATAAAGGACTATCACTGAACAGTAAGAAAACAGAAACAAAGGCTGGGTCCAGAAAGAAAACTATATCAGAATGCAATGTAAAAATCAAAGGAATAACATAAAACAAGTGCACACATTCAAGTATCTTGGTACAACAATAACATCAGATGGTAGGTGCAAGAAGCAGCAGTTTGAGTTGAAAATAGAATTGGAAAATATCAACCTATAAAACAAGGGGTGCAACAAGGATGTGTACTATCTCCAGACCTTTTTTCTCTGTATAGTGAGAATATTCTAAGAACAATCATCACAGAACCAGGCATAAAAATTGGAGGATACTATGTTAACAACCTTCGGTATGCTGATGACACAGTACTGATAGCTGAGAACTAACAAGACCTGCAAAATCTCTTGGATAAAGTCGCCAAAGAAAGTGAACAGAAAGGCCTTACTTTGAACATCAAAAAGACAGAGACTATGGTTATATCTAAGAAACAGAATCCACCAGCATGCAGTATTAAATTAAACGGAACTATTCTAAAGCAGGTGCAGAAATTCAAATACCTTGGAGCAGTAATAACTTCAGATGGGAAATGCAGAACAGAAATTAGGAACAGAATAGGCCAAGCAAAGACTGCATTTCAGAGAATGAGAAACATATTAGCTAACACATCTTTATCAGTGAATGTTAGAAAACGAGTCCTAAAATGCTATATTGAACCTATCTTGTTATATGGAAGTGAATCATGGACAATAGGCAAGTCTGCACAAAAATCATTGGAAGCAGCAGAAATGTGGTTTATTAGAAGAATGTTGTGAATCCCCTGGACAGCAAAAATAACTAATGAAGAATGTATGAGAAGAGCTGGAGAGACAAAAACCCTTGTCAAAAAGATAAGAGAGAGACAATGTACTTTCATAGGACATGCAATGAGAAGAGGGGGCATTGAAAATATTATAACAACAGGAAAAATAGAAGGAAGAAGATCAAGAGGAAGACCAAGAGAAATGATACTGGACAGTCTGACGGGATGGTGTGAGAGGAGATCACCAACTGAACTGATGGCCTGCATGAAGGATTGGGTACTCTGGAGAAGCATAATAGCCAACGCCAGTTGGCACGGCACCTGATGATGATGATGATAGTAGGTGTACCACAGAAGCGAATCATGGTTACTAACAAAAAGAACATCAAGAGCATCAGAGGCAACCAAAATGTAGTTCATACGAAGAATGTTAAGAATACCATCTTACATCTTAAATCTTACATCCTTCCCATGCCATTAAACGTCATATAGGGCCCGCATGGTAGTTCGCCAAGATGTCCCGTCTTCAGCAAGTTTTTCAATCTCATCAAGGGATGTTATGTCCACTGAATTGGCTTCTCTTAACAATGTCTTTTCTGGAGTTTCATGTGGTCAACCTCTTTTTCTTCGGCCTGTCATGTTCCATTTGATAGCTTGTTTAGGGATTCTCTGATTGTTTCTTCTCATTACAATACCGACATATGTCCATCTTCTTTTTCTGATCAACCATGAGACAGATTGTTGTTTGCTCATCTGTCTTATCTCTGCATTGTTCTTGAATTCATTCCACTTTATACTGAGTATTTTCCTTAAGCATTTGTTTTCAAAAGAGTCTAATTTCTTGGCTATTTCTTTATTTGTTTTCCAACTTTCACATGCATAAATGAGGGTGGATATTACATTTGAATTGAATAATCTTAACTTGGTTTTTGTGCTTATAACTTTTGAATGCCATATGTTCTCAAGATTCTTGAAGGTCAATGCTGCTTTGGTAATTTGAATTCTAACTTCTTTTCTGGTGTCACCATTTTGGTCTATACAGCTGCCAAGATATGCAAAACAGGGCTCACATACCCAATCAATGCCATTTTACCTTTGCAACATTTTTTCATTATGAAGTCTATGGCAATTCCAAAAAGCAAGGGAGATAATACACATCCTTGTTTCATGCCTGTTTCAATTTGGAACCATTTACTCATTCCTTCGTCTGCATAGACTGCACAAACATATCCATTGTAGAGGTCACTAATGATGTTGACAATCTTAGATGGTATTCCATATATTCTTAAATCCTCCATAAGGATTCTGTGTGTATGCTATCAAATGCCTTTTTAAAGTCTATGAAGTCCAGGATTAATGGTCTTTGCTTTTCAATATGTTCTTCAAATATTATTCTTAGAGTAAAGATCTGGTCGAGACAGCTTCTCCCTTTTTGAAATCCTGCCTGTTCTTCTCTCATTGCAGCATCCACTATATCTTGAATTCTATTCAGAATAACTTTGCAAAATATTTTTGACACAACTGATAGTAACATTACTCCTCTCCAGTTGATGCAATCGCTAAGGTTGCCTTTTTTCCATATTTTAACAATGATTCCTTTTTTCCATTTAGAAGGGACTTTTTCTTCTTTCCAAACTTTACTGAACATTCTCTGTAGTTGTTTCATGTTGTCTATATTAATAGCTTTTAACATTTCAGCTGTTATTTCATCTTCACCTACAGCTTTGTTGTTAGCCATTAGATTCACTGCTGCTTCAATTTCATGCTATGTAATTTCATCGAGGTTTACATTTTGTTGTGGAATGGTAAATCAGTTCCAAGTTCTATCAGTTCCTTTGGATGTAGTCGATTAAGTAATTCTTGGAAGTGTTCGGCCCATCTTTGCTTTTGGTCTTTACTTGATGTTAAAAGTGTGCCAGTTTTGCTAAGGATTGGTTTTTCTTTGGATGCAATAGTACCTGTTAGCCTCTTTTGTATGAGAGTTTTGCTGTCTCTTGTTTTTGTTGTCTCCACTTCTTTTGCCATATTGTCCATGTATTCTCTTTTATCCCTTCTAGCTGAAGTTTTTACTTTATCATTTAGTTCTTTGTATGCTGCTTTTACCAAATCTCTTTCAACATGGCTAATTTGGCTGCCTGTCTTGGATTTCCATGTGTTATCTGATATCCATGCTTTTCTATTTGTTGTTTGCAGTCCAGCACTTGTTTTAGCTGCTGTAATTATAGCTGTGCTGTAAGAATGCCATAAGTCATCTATATCTGTCACCTCTACCTCACTGAATGCAGCGAACTGTTTGGTAAGTTCCAGATTAAAATTACTCTTAGTATTTTCATCCTGTAGACTTTGACTGTTTATCTTTCTGAGTATTGGTTTCTTGTGTTGGCTTTTCAGTTTTAGTCGTATTTTCCCTATGCACAGATTGTGATCACTGTTGACATCTGCACCCCTATATGCTCAAATCTATCAGAGATGTTCTGAATTGCTTTCAATACAAAAATAATCTATCTGATTTCTGGTTCTATCATCTGGAGATCTCCATGTTGTCCTATGTATCTCTTTGTGTGGAAATACTGTTCCTCCAATGACCATGCCCTCTGTTAGACATAATTCAATTAATCTTTCTCCATTCGGATTTACTGTATCAATCCCTTCTTTCCTCATAACTTTTTTGATGTCAGTGTTATCTTTTCCTACCTTGGTGTTTAAATCTCCCATGACAACTAAGATGTCATGTTTAGGAACTTTGTTAATGAGTTGTTGTACTTGGTGATAGAAAGTGTCTTTTATTTCATCATCTGCAACATTCGTGGGTGCATAGCATTGCATGATTGTCATTCTTCTATGTCTTATTTGGAATCGTGCTCTTAATATACGATTGTTCACTGGTTCACATTCTGTAAGGCTCTTTGCTGCCATAGTTGACATAATTATACCTACTCCTTCGTGATATTTCCCATCGTCTCTGCCTGAATGTATGACTAACTTACGGTTTTTGGCCAATCTTTTCCCTGCTTCTGGCCATTACATTTCAAATAACAAATGAAGAATGCCTAAGGAAAGCCAATGAGAAACAAACATTAATAAACATACTACAGGGGAGACAGTCAAGATTTATTTGCCATATAATGAGAAGAGGAGGATCAGGGGTAGGGGAAACTGGACACAGGAGAGGAAGAGGTAGACCAAGTGAGAAAATCCTAGATAGCCTGACATAATGACATGGGTGTGGCACAACAAAACTGATGAATAACATGAAGGATCAGAAACTGTGGAAAGACATGGTCGCAACAGTGCCTATAGGTATGGCACATGATGATGATGCTGATAAGTACTGGAACTTCAGGAATAATTTCTGAAGCACTGACAAGCTTTACTCATTATCTTCTGCTGACTCTTCAAAAAAAGAGAAAAACAGATAATTCAAGACTTCCTTTGGGTTTGTCTTCAGCTGAACAGGTTTGAATAAACTATCATGCTGTTGTTAACTGAATTTATAGGGAGATTCTTCCTATAATGGTAAGTGAATTTCTTATAACTGTTGCAGTGGACTAGAGTTCTGAAGTCACAGACCCAGATGACTTTTTCCTCTAGTTTCATCATTTTCAGCTGGTTAGTTAGCATCATCATCATCATCAAGTGCTGTGCCGACTGGCGTTGGCTATTATGCTTCTCCAGAGTACCCGATCCTTCATGCAGGCCATCAGTTCAGTTGGTGATCTCCTCTCACACCATCCCGTCAGACTGTCCAGTATCATTTCTCTTGGTCTTCCTCTTGATCTTCTTCCTTCTATTTTTCCTGTTGTTATAATATTTTCAATGCCCCCTCTTCTCATTGCATGTCCTATGAAAGTACATTGTCTCTCTCTTATCTTTTTGACAAGGGTTTTTGTCTCTCCAGCTCTTCTCATACATTCTTCATTAGTTATTTTTGCTGTCCAGGGGATTCACAACATTCTTCTAATAAACCACATTTCTGCTGCTTCCAATGATTTTTGTGCAGACTTGCCTATTGTCCATGATTCACTTCCATATAATAAGATAGGTTCAATATAGCATTTTAGGACTCGTTTTCTAACATTCATTGATAAAGATGTGTTAGCTAATATGTTTCTCATTCTCTGAAATGCAGTCTTTGCTTGGCCTATTCTGTTCCTAATTTCTGTTCTGCATTTCCCATCTGAAGTTATTACTGCTCCAAGGTATTTGAATTTCTGCACCTGCTTTAGAATAGTTCCGTTTAATTTAATACTGCATGCTGGTGGATTCTGTTTCTTAGATATAACCATAGTCTCTGTCTTTTTGATGTTCAAAGTAAGGCCTTTCTGTTCACTTTCTTTGGCGACTTTATCCAAGAGATTTTGCAGGTCTTGTTGGTTCTCAGCTATCAGTACTGTGTCATCAGCATACCGAAGGTTGTTAACATTGTATCCTCCAATTTTTATGCCTGGTTCTGTGATGATTGTTCTTAGAATATTCTCGCTGTACAGAGAAAAAAGGTCTGGAGATAGTACACATCCTTGGTTAGTTAGCACATACAAAAATCTATCCAGACCCAAAAATCATATTAATATAAGAAAAAAAATATTTTGATTTGATAGATGATTATTTTTAGCTTGTAACATATACACACCAGAAGTTATAGTACTAATGTTTAAAGCTGAACAAGGTTTTTGTGACACTCTGTACATATGAGTAGTTCTTATTTTTTTACTTTATATATGGCCACTTGAAGAACAAGCAAAAACCATTAATCCAGAACTTCATAGACTCTAAAAAGACATTTGGTAGATTACACAGAGATTCATTGTGGAGAATTTTAAGAATATATGGAATACCATCTAAAATTGTCAACATCATTAGGGATCTCTACAATGGATATGTTTATGCAGTCAAGGAATGAGCGAATGGTTCCAGATTGAAACAGACGTGAAACAAGGATGTATATTATCTCCCTTGCTTTTTGGAATTCCCACACACTTCATAATGAAAAAAATGCTGCACAGATAAAACGGGCATTAATTGAGAACATGGGACCCAACTGGAAGATCTTGATTTTGCAGATGACATAACTTTTATCAGTGATAATGTGAAATCAGTGCAAGAAAAAACAGATACCCTCTTTTCACTCCCAGGAGCTGGACTTGACAGTCAGAGGCTATTTGAGACGCACACCATTGGAGTGGAGAGCGTATCCTCCACCTTACCTTCGGCAAAATAGGACTTGAAATTGACAAAGAAAAAACAAAATTAATGAAACTTCTCATTAATCAAGAAGGAAAAATATACATAAAAAGAAAAGCTGTTGAAGAAAACAAGGATGTATACTATCTGCCTTGCTTTTTGTGTTTGTCATACACTTCATAATGAAAAAAATGTCGCACAGGTAAAATGGGCATTGATTGTGTACATGAGACCCAACTGGAAGATCTTGATTTTGCTGATGACATAACTTTTATCAGTGACAGAGTAAATTCAAGGCAGGAAAAAACAGATGCCCTGTTTTCATTGGCTAGTAAAATAGAACTTTAAATTAATAAGGAAAAAACAAAAATAATGAAACTTCCTATTAATCAATCAGGAAAAATATACATAGAGGGGATAGCTGTTGAAGAAGTAAACCAATGTGCATAACTTGGCAGCTACATATGGCACTCAAAAGTTATAAGCAAAAAAACCAAGTTAACATTATTCAATTCAAATGTAATATCCACTCTCATTTATGCATGCGAAAGCTAGAAAACAACTAAAGAAATAGACAACAAAGTCTCTTTTGAAAACAAATGCCTAAGCGGAATGAATTCAAGAACAACATAGAGATAAGGCAGATGAGCAAACAACAACCTGTCTCATTAGTGATCATGAAAAAGAGATGGACATATGTTGGTCATGTGATGAGAAGAAACAGTCAGAGAATCCCAAAACTAGCTATCAAGTGGAGCACAACAGGCCAAAGAAAAAGAAGTCGACCATGTGAAACTCTAAAGAAGACATTGTTAACAGAGGTCAAATTAATAGGCATAAAATCCCTTGATGAGATTGAAAAGCTTGCCGAGGACAGGAAAACTTGGTAAACTACCATGTGAGCCCTATGTGACATTTAACAGCATGGGAAGGATGTAAGATGAAAGGCATGGGACTGTCTACTGTTTACACTTAACTCATAAAATTATACTGCCTGATAGAAAGTTCATATATATCATACATGCATGCATAAAATGCAAGTGGTCTATGGTTTGTGAAAAAAGAAACTTGTTTATAAATGCACATGCTATATCTCTGAAAATACTGATACATGCAATAAGAAAAGAAGTCTCAAATGTATGAGTAAGTAAATATTACCCAAAGTACACATAAATAACTTAACAAAACAGCTGAGAAGCACATAAATGCCTTTGAATGTAAATGCTATAGAAGAGTTCTCCAGATATCGTGGACACAAAAAAGAACAAATATATCTATACTACAAGAGCTTAATATTGAAGAAGGCTGGCTAGTAAAGAGGATTAAAGAGAGAAAACTTAAATATTTTGGACACATTAAACGTCATGATAATTTAGAGAAGACCGTATTGGAAGGATACATAATGGGAAAAAGAAAAAGAGGAAGACCGAAACGAAGATGGCTGCAAGACATCGTTGATGATCTGGAAATGGATGCAGCAGCAGCAGGCCATCTTGCTCACAACCGAGAGGCCTACAGGAGTGCTGTTTGGGAGGCAAAGTTCCGCAAGGGACATGCAAAGGAATGAACACATAAATAATACAAAAATATATATGAAAATTAGATACTGGTTATGGAATGACTTAACAATGCCCATTAATGTAATCATTTGAAGTAAAACACAATAATTAGTGTATAAGTATATACTATACATGAAGCACTGCAGTAAAGCTGTGATACCAAAATGTATAAACTAGGAAAAAAGTAGGAACAGCTTCATTACTTAACAACTACAGAGTTGTGACATTTCAGCATGAGCCTTAATCATACAAAAGCATACAGGATGACCACAGAGGCAAATCTGATTTTCTGGTTACAGCCATCAACATGACACAGGCCACCTAGCGCTTGAGAACCTCTACATTCAGGATTATGGGATGCTGGAACCACACAGTTTGAACTCATTATTCAGCTACACCTAACATTCTCCTCTTCAACAATCATAATCCCTCTCCACTAAGCTCCACTCCCTTCTCACTTGTTTACACATAGTTCAGAACCTCCTCACAGCATCACATCACAACCCTTCTACCTCAAATGTAATCATCTATTTCACCTTCTCCTGGCTAGGTTAACATTGTATCACTCTCTCTCCCCTCCACAGTTTCCCCATTCACCACCCTCAGTTATGACCCACCTATCACACATCACAAGTCTCTATTTAAACATTCTCTATACTCCACCATGCCCATTTCTGAACAAGCATTGGACAAGCCACATCTTCTTACAAGTTACAGCTAAGTGCTCTATTCATTTTATTTCTTTTTTTTTAAACACAGCATTCATGTGAATCTATACTTTATCTCCTCTCTCTTGTATGTTTTTGTATGATTAAGGCTCATGCCGAAACATCACAACTCTGTAGTCGTTAAGTAATAAAGCTGTTTCTACTCTTTTCCTAGTTTATACATTTTATTCATCTGAAGTAAAATGTTTACCAAAAGTCTGTCAGTTGATGAGTCTAAGTCATGACATGGGTATTTAGTCTACAGTAACCATAATGCTCTCTACAATGAACACAAAGGGAAAACTATCAAGGCCAACTGCACCATCTATTGTATGGTAACTTTAAAACAAGTCAGTGGGAATATGTGCTGAAAGAGTGTAAGTGACTCTGTAAAAAGTAACACCAATATCTGTATTTAATATCTAATTCTAGTAAATATTACAATGAAGTTAAAATCACAAATATGGAAACTATATGGACAACCAACAGCTGCAAGCCAAATCTAATGAACTGTCCAGCCAGTCCCACAAGATATCAAAACAAATATAATGAATTCAGAAAGTTCTCTATGTAATTTCAATAGAAACAAAAAGAAATAAGATATATGGAAATTTAGTAAAAGCAAAAACATCAACTGCAAGCTCTATAGGTTGAAACTGAAATTAATTTTCCAGCCACATCAACTAATCAAAATGATATATCAGTCCTGAAACCAGAGCCAAAGGATCAGCCAAAGCCAACAACAGGAGTGACACTGGTTGTAGAAAATAATAAACACCTGTAAATAAGACTATTTTTAAGCATATGAGGTGTGGTTGGAAATTTTCCATACTGAGATGTGACACCTTACCTGTTGATGTGGCATGATGTAACACCAGTTGGCAGTAATAGTATGTGGTGTGAATCTGTATGCCAAGTGGCTTGTAGCTAGACTTTCATAGAGGGTATTGATGCTTATTTCATGCACTCATAGTCTGGTGAATTTTAAGATTCATGTAAAGCAGAATCAGCACATTTGCATCTAATTTTGTGCAACAGAATCTCCACATTTGCACCTAATTTTGTGCAACAGAATCAGCACATTTGCATTTAATTTTGTGCAACAGAATCAGTACATTTGCATTTAATTTTGTGCAACAGAATCAGCACATTTGCATCTAATTTTGTGCAAATCACAGACAAACTGTGAAGAAACCCTGAGAAAGATTCAACAGTTTTTGGTGAGCAACCTCTTGGTTGGACACAGGTACTTATTGGGCAAATGCAACTAAAGGCTGGTGGAACATCAGTTGATGACAATGACCACACAAGGAGGCCCCTAACCTGCACAACTTCTCAGAATATAGCAGAGATACAGAAGCTCATCTATGAGAATCAAGATCTGACCTTTTGAGAGCTTTTTAAGATGGTGGGAATTGTTTTGGGACATGTCAGAAGATTTTCTAGAACTTGGCAACTGCCACATCACAGTTAAAATTTGTTTCCAGGATCCTCATGCAACACGATGTCTGCATCGAGCTTGACAAACTCACCTCAGAGGATGAAATCTTTTTGTCAAGCTAAGGATCAAAACTGGTGACGAGAGCTGGGTTCACTTTGGAGACAAAGTAGCAAATGTCCCATTGGAAAAGTTCATGGTCACAGATACCTGAAAAAGGACAGACAGTGGAAAAATAACGTCAAGAGCATGGTGATCATTTTCTGTGACAAGGAATTGTGCACCATGAATTTGTCCCTGCTGGCCAGACTGTGAATTTCAGCTTCTACTGTGATGTTTCATTGCCTGTCCCTTCTCCAAAGCAACTAAGATGATCAACTGATCTGCTCTTTCATTTCCCTTGTCACCTGTAAAGTCATCACATTTCACTCCCTTGACAGCACAGGCAACAGATAAAGGCTCTCCAATTATTCCCGTTCTTGGAATTATTCTCTGCTTCCTTCCATGTGTATCCCTTGTCTCTGAGCACTGTCATAATTTCTTTTCTTCAAGTAAATCTAGGTCTTCCTCGTTTTCTACTTCTTTGAGGATTCCATGTCAGTGCCTGTCTTGCTATGTTGGTATCGGGTTTCCTCAAAGTGTGGCCAATCTACCTCCACTTCCTAGACATGATTTGTAGGTTCACAGGTTCTTGTCCTGTCTCCTTTCCCAGACCTCTTATTTCCTGATCTTGTCCTGCCATTTAATGTTTAAAATCCTCATGAATGTTTTTATCCTCTGTTGTTCTATCTTGGTCATAATCCATGTCTCTGAACCATATAGTAGGACAGTCTTTATGTTTGTGGTGAAAAGCCTAAGTCTGGTTATTGTTTTGATGTACTTCTCTCTCTCTCTCTGAACCTTAAGTGCCCAGGGCACATGGGGCTTCCGCAAGGGTTTTCCACAAATGCCTGTCTTTCGCCTTTTTTTCTGCTCTTGCCCAGGTGAGCCCTCTATTGCTCAACATCCTTTCTGTTGTTCTTCTCCATGTCTCTTTTGGTCTACCCTTACTTCTGTTCCCCTGTGGTGTCCATCTTAGTGCTATTTTGGTAGTGAGTTGTCAGTCATTCTGAGCACATGTCCCAACCATCGCCAGCGTCTTTCCTCAATAATTGTTGTCAGTGGTTTCATCTGCATTTCTGCCAATAAGATGTTATTTCTTATGGTGTTTGGCCAAAATATTTTTAATTCTACGTAAACATTTAGTCTGGAAAGAATTCAACTTGTTTTCTATGGTTTTGGTGATTTTCCAGCATTCACTACCATAGAGTAGTACACTTAGAACATTACTCTTAAATATCCTGATTTTCATATTTATGCTTAGTTTATTTGATTTCCATATATTCTGTAGCATTGCAAAAGCCTGGTTTGCTCTAGTAAGTCTGCTGTTGATGTCCTCTGTGCTGTCTCCATTTTCTACTACTCTGCTGCCAAGGTATACAAATTCGTTGACCTCCTCCACTAACTTGTTATCTACTCTGAGTACATTTCTGTTGTTCACATTTTGCTTCATTAATTTTGTCTTTCCTACGTTGATCTTTAGTCCTATGTTGTTTGCACTCTGGGTTAACTTGTTTATTTTATCTTGCATATCTTTGTGACTGCTTGATAATAGACAAATGTCGTCCGCAAAGTCAAGGTCCTCCAGCACTGTGTTAAGGGTCCATTGTAATCCTCTGCGTTTGTCTGATGTTGCCTCCTTCATTAACCAGTCTACTGCCAAGATAAATAATGTTGGTGATAGTACACATCCCTGTTTCACTCCTGTTTGTACCCTAAAGCTGCTGGAGGTATGTTCTCCACAGATAACTTTGCACTGAAAACCCTCGTATAGGGCTTTGATTACATTAACTATTTTATGGGGGAGGCCATGCCATCTTAGGATTTTCCACAGTGCATCTCTGTTGACACTGTCAAAGGCTTTCTCAAAATCTATGAATAATGCATATGTTGTGCTATGCCACTCATTTGCCTGTTCTAATATTTGTCTAAGTACAATATATGGTCTATGCATGATCTTCCTTTCCTAAATCCTGCCTGCTCTTTCCGAAGTTTTTCCTCAAGTATTGGTACAATTCTGTTGATGATTATTCTGCAAAATACTTTACTAGTGAGTGGCAGTAGGGTAATGCCTCTCCAGTTCCCGCAATCTCTGAGGTCACCCTTCTTTGGTAGTTTTACTATAAGACCAGTTTTCCACTCCTCTGGGGCTTTTTCTAAATCCCAAATTTGTTGTAATATCCGGCAAAGTTGTTTTGGTGTTTCTGTTTCTTCTGCTTTCAACATCTCAGCAGTCACTTCATCTTCACCTGGTGCCCTGTCTGATTTTAGCATCTTTATCGCCTCTTTTACTTCATTTATTGTTATTGGTCCTGTATTGATGTTTATTTCCGCTTTTGCTTCAGGTATATGATGTACTTAGATGACTATATTTTGTTAAGTTGGATAAATGGCCTTGGTTATTCTAGCTTTAACATCCTTTTCCGCTCCCCATCATTTATCCACTATGCTGCCTAAATATGTGAAATACTCTACTTTCTCAACTGGCGCTCCCTCAATTACCATTAAGCTATTGTTTGCACTATTACTTTATCTTTGTTTTTTTGTCTGTTAATATATAGTCCCAGTTTAGCTGAATTCTTGCTTAAGATCTGAAGTTTCTCTTGCATTTGTGTGTGGCTGTGTGCCAGAAGTGCCACATCATCTGCAAACTCAAGATCTTCCAATTGGTTCCACAATGTCCGTTGTATGCCATTTCTTTTCCCTTGTGTGGTAGTTTTCATGATCCAATCAACTGCTAGAAGAAATAGGAATGGTGATAGCAAACATCCCTGCCGCATGCCTGTTTCCACTTTAAAATTTTCTGTGAGAGTTCCTCCATGCACAATTCTGCAAGTTATTCCTTCATATATTATCTTTACAAGCTTTGTTATCTTGGTGGGATACCATAGTGTTCCAGTAGTTTCCACACCATTCTACGATCTAAACTATCAAATGCCTTCTCGCAATCAATGAATATAACTAACAGTGAAGAATTCCACTCCATTGACTGTTCTACTATTATTCACATTGTAGCAATGTGGTCAGTACAGGATCTTCCTTGTCTGAAATCTGCTTGCTCTTCTCTTAGTTTACTATCTACTAATGTTTTAATTCTATTTAGCAAAATTCTGCTGAAGACCTTACTGGGTATTGAGAGCAGGGAGATGCTTCTATAGTTCTTACATTCTAATAGATCTCCTTTCTTAGGGAGTTTTATAAGATGGGCCTCCTTCCAGTCCTCCGGGACCTTCTCTTCTTCCCAAATCCTGTTAAATAGTAAGAGTAGTATTTCTGTTGTTATTTCTTTGTTTGCTAAAAGCACTTCTGCTACAATTCCATCTGGACCCGGTGCCTTATTTCTCTTCAACTCTGAAGAATTTCGGCCTTGCTGGGTGGTTCTACATTGATGTCTAGAGTACTCTCTGCTGCTGGTATCTCCTCTGTTTCTGTCAGTGCTGGCCTATTTATGATTCATCTTTGCATCTGTTCTTCTTCTAATGTTACTACCTTACCTTCCTTGTTTCTGGTGGGCTTTTCTTTCCTACATGGTCTATTTGCTAACTTCTTGGTGATTTCATGCAGAGCTCTCATATTGTTTTTACCAACTGCCTCTTTTGTTGTACTGCCATATGATCAGAATAGGCCCATCTGTCTTTCTTTATGCTTTTCCTAACCTCTTTATGATCAAATTGTACTCTATCTGAGCTGAGGCCTTTGCTGCTCTTGTTTTACTGTCATTTATTTTTGCTTTCACTTCTGTCCTTCTGTCTATCTTCTTCAATGTTTCCAATGTAATCCACTCTTTGTATTGAGGTTTCTTAAATCCCACTGTCTCTTCACATAATTTGCTCCATATTTCTTTAGCACTATTCCACACAATGTTCACATCTGGTGTATCTTTTTTGTATAACTCCTGCAGAACCTGAAATCTATTGCTCAGTTTCAGTTTAAAGTTCTTTGCGATTTCTGGGTCTTCCAACAGTACCATATTATATCTTTTCCTTGCTATGTCTGTTTTGTGGTGCTTCTTCAGTTTCATTCTCAGTTTGCCTATCAGTAGGTGGTGGTCAGAAGGTACAACTGCACCTCATTTCACTCTGACATCTTGCAATAATTGGTGTATAAGTATACAACTATACACTAAGCACTGCAGTAAAGCTGTGATACCAGAATGTATAAAATCGGAAAAAAGTAGGAGCAGCTTTATTACTTAACGATTACAAAGTTGTGATGTTTCGGCGTGACCCTTAATCATACAAAAACATACAGGACGAAGAAATAGAGAGAGGAGATAAAGTATAGATTCACATGAATACTGTTTAAAAAAAAAAAAAAATTTTTTTTAAAAGGAGTACTTAGCTGTAAATTGCAAGGTGTGACTTGTCCAGCGGTGTGTGTCAGGAATGGATCTGGTAGGACGTGGAAATTGTTTAAATAGAGACCTGTGACATGTGGTCGGTGGGTTGTAACTGGGGGTGGTGGATGGGGAACCAGGGAGAGGAGAGAGAGTGACGCACTACTGGCCTAGCTAGGAGAAATTGGAACAGGTGATTGGGGAAGAGGGGTTGCAGAGAAGAGGGGTTGCAGAGAAAATAGCGGGGTTGCAGAGTGATGCTGTGAGGAAGTTTGAAAAGTAAGAAGGGGTGGATTTAGTGGAGAGGTACTATAATGATTGAAGAAGATGATGTTACATGTAACTAAACAGCGAGTTTAACCCATGTGGTTCCAGCGTCCCATAATTTTGAATGCAGCGGTTCTCAAGTGCCAGCCGGCTTGTGTCATCTGCGTGACATTGTTTAATGGCTGTTACCAGAAAATCAGATTTGCCTCTGTGGTTGGGGCCATTGAAATGATTTGGGACTGGTTTCGAAGCATGCTGGGTGATGTCGTATAGATGTTTTTGCATGCGGTCCCCTAATCTGAGGCCAGTCTCACCGATATATGTCATCCTGCATCTTTTGCAAACGATGACATATATCACATTTCGGGACTCGCATGTGAATCCCTCATGAAGAGTTAAACTCGCTGTTTAGTTACACGTAACATCATCTTCTTCAATCATTATAGTACCTCTCCACTAAATCCACCCCTTCTTACTTTTCAAACTTCCTCACAGCATCACTCTGCAACCCCGCTATTTTCTCTGCAACCCCTCTTCTCTGCAACCCCTCTTCCCCAATCACCTGTTTCAATTTCTCCTAGCTAGGCCAGTAGTGCGTCACTCTCTCTCCCCTCCCCGGTTCCCCATCCACCACCCCCAGTTACAACCCACCGACCACATGTCACAGGTCTCTATTTAAACAATTTCCACGTCCTACTAGATCCATTCCTGACACACACCGCTGGACAAGTCACACCTTGCAATTTACAGCTAAGTAGTCCTTTTAAAAAAATTTTTTTTTTTTTTTAAACAGTATTCATGTGAATCTATACTTTACCTCCTCTCTCTATTTCTTCGTCCTGTATGTTTTTGTATGATTAAGGCTCACGCCGAAACGTCACAACTTTGTAATCGTTAAGTAATAAAGCTGCTCCTACTTTTTTCCGATTTTATACATTCTGACATCTTGCAATGTTCTGCGAAAGCTTCTACTGATACAAATATGGTTTATCTGGTTCTCAGTGGCATGATCTGGTGATACCCACATGGCTTTGTGTATAGTTTTATGTGGAAATATACTTCCTCCAATGACCAGGTTGTTGAGTATGCATAGATCTGCTAGCCTTTCTCTGTTTTCATTCATTATTCCTAATCTATTTTGACCCATTACATTCTCATAACCCATGTTGATCTTACCTACCTTTGCACTGATGTCCCCCATTAGAACTGTTACGTGTTTGTTGCCTTGTTGGTCTAGGATTTCCTGCAATGTGTTGTAGAATTCATCCTTTACTACCTCTTCTGCATCATTTGTTGGTGCATATACCTGAATGATATTCAATACCCTTCTTTTTTGTTGAGAACCAGACTGTAATTATCCTTGAGCTAACTGCCTCCTAGCTCATCAATGCTCTTTGGATAGCATTAGTACCATACCCTCTGAGTGTGTTGCATCTGGGTTTTGGTTACCTGAAAATAGGATTGTCTCCCTTGTTGCTAGTTTAAGCTTAACTGTTTCTGTCCAGTGTGTTTCGCTCAACCCCAGTATCTTTATATCTATTCATTTCTCTCGCTATCATGGCCTACAGGAGTGCTGTTTGGGAGGCAATGTTCCACTTTCATACTTTGTTCTAACATTCCAACATGCAATGGTAAAAGGTGTCCTGGAACTCAGTTAGGATGTCAGTTCTGTAGCTTTCTTTTGGCTTTGACTGCACGTCATGAGCTCTGTTATCAGAGTCCCTTCCTTTTCCGAGAAAAAGTTTCCTGGTTTTCCTCTCCGTGTTTCTATAACGCTCCAGTTTTTTTTACAGAGAACAGGTCGTTGGCCTATTCCCCAACCTCTTTAGTCGCCTCTTATGACATGGTGGAAGGTGGCAGTGATTCTATTCTTTTCTCTCCAGAGGCCCTGGTAACCACACGGGTGGACACCTGTATGGCGTGGTATGAAAATGAAGGTCGTTGATGGATCTGTGACATCTGCAGGGATCTGAGTCACTTTTCCCTTAGAGAGCCAGCCTATTAGAAAATGTTTATCAAGAACATGCAAGCATCTTGTGACTTGAGCCAGCTCATAGCTTTTGTAACAGTCATAGCTTCAACTGTGAGGCTGCTTGTTGCAGCAGAAGCATTGCTAACTTCTTTCACTGTTATGCCATTTGAGTTCACTGTAATCTTTTGCCCTGACCCACTAATCCACCTGCATAAATAATATTGTTATTTCTCTGGTGTTTTCAGTAATCAGTGCTTTGACCTTAGCATCTGCTGCAACAGGAATATGTTCTTTGCATCTTCTGTAAAAATGTAACATGAACAGACAGAGCCAATTTGACATTTGGTGGTTTGGATACCTATTCCTGTACATGATCTATGTTCTCAGAAGCATACACCTCATTCATTACATCTTCCACACAATCCATTCATGATTAGACTCTCTTGAACCTATTCACTTTTGCTCTTACCTGTTCATTGTGGTATGATTGTGCCTTGGTTCATTGTATTCTGCTGTCCATGACTGGAAAGTCTAGCAGATATCTCATGACCTTGTAGCATATGTCACTGATGCATACAAGAATACCACACACTGCCTTGTTCTTAGTTCTCTCAACCCTTCATAATTGTATGGGGCTTGGTGTTAGAATTGCCAGTGCATACTCAATCAATGAAAGGATCAACCCATGATATAAAAGAACTAGCAGCAGCTGTTCAAGGTTTGCTGCTGCCATGACTTTTATTGCAGCTAATCCTTTCCTGAGTTTAGTTGTGATGTAGTCTACATGATCTTTGAATCTAAGCTGTCATCAAATTTTATGCCAAGATACTTCATTGACACAATATACCAGATTCAATGATACCAACACAATATCTTATGTCATTCTTGTGCAGTTAAACATCACATAGGGTTCGCATAGTTGTTTGCCAAGTTTTCCTGTTTTCGGCGAGTCTTTCAATTTCAAATGATGTTGTGCCCACTAAACTGGCTTCTCTTAACAATGTCCTCTTTAGAGTTTCACGTGGTCAATATCTTTTTCTTCAGCCTGTTGTGTTTCACTTGAAAGCTTGGTTTGGTATTCTCTGATTGTTTCTTCTCATCATATGGCCTATATATGTCTATCCTCTTTTTCTGATCACCCATGAGACAGGTTGTTGTTTGCTCATCTGTCTTATCTCTGTGTTGTTCTTAAATTCATTCCACTTTATACTAAGTATTTTCCTTAGGCATTTGTTTTCAAAAGAGTCTAATTTTTTTGTCTATTTCTTTAGTTGTTTTCTAGCTTTCACATGCATAAATGAAGGTGGATATCATATTTGAATTGAATAATCTTAATTTGGTTTTTGTGCTTATAACTTTTGAATTCCATATGTTCTCAAGATATCTGAAGGACAATGCTGCTTCTGCAATTCTAATTCAAACTTCTCTCCTGGTGTCACCATCCTGGTCTACGTAGCTGACAAGATATGCAAACTGGTTTACTTCATCAACAGCTGTTCCTTCTACATATATTTTTCCTTCCTGATTAATGATTAGCTTCATTATTTTTGTTTTGTCTCTGTTAATTTCAAGACCTATTTTGCTAGCCAAGGAAGATAGGGAATCTGTTTTTTCCTTGCATCAGTTTCACATTGTCACTGATAAGAGTTATGTCATCTGCAAAGTCAAGATCTTCTAGTTGGGTCCTATGTACCCAATCAAAGCCAGTTTACCTGTACATCATCTTTTCATTATAAAGTCTATGGTAATTCCAAAAAGCAAGGGAGATAATATACATTTGTGTTTCATGCCTGTTTCAATCTGAAACCATTCACTCATTCCTTCTTCTGTCTTGACTGCACAAACATATCCGTTGTAGAGATCTCTAATGATGTTGACAATTTCAGATGGTATTCCATATATTCTTAAAATTCTTAACAATAAATCTCTATGTATGCTATCAAATGCTTTTTTAAAGTTTATAAATTTCAGGATTAATGGTTTGTGCTTTTCAATATGTTCTTCAAGTATTATTTTTAGAGTAAAGATCTGGTCAAGATAACTTCTTCCTTCTCGAAATCCTGCCTGTTCTTCTCTCATTGCAGTATCCACTACATCCTTAATTCTATTCAGAATCACTTTACAAAACACCTTTGAAACAACTGATAGTAAGGTTACACCCCTCCAGATATTGCAGTCACTGAGGTTGCCTTTTTGGGGGTATTTTAACAATGATTCCTTTTTTCCATTTAGAAGGGACCTTTTCATCCTTCTAAATTGCACATTCTCTGTAGTTGGCTCATGTTGTCACTGTTAATAGCTTTTAACATTTCAACTGTTATTTCATCTTCACCTGCAGGTTTGTTGTTAGCCATTAGATTCACTGCTGTTTCAATTTCATTCAGTGTAACTTCATCTAAGTTGATATTTAGTTGTGGTACTGGTAAATTGGTTTCAAGATTTATTCTTCTTCTTCTTCTTCATTTGCATTGTCTGTCTATATCTGCAGTCCTGTCTCTTGGATAAATTTCACTGTTTTTTGTAACTCATGTATGGAACCGTAGAGCTTATCTTCTTTAGTGGTTTCATTGGGCCAGTAATTATTTCTCAGTGTCTCGTAGTTGATGCAGTTCTGGAGGATATGTTCCACAGTTTGGGGCACCTGGGCACATGTACATAGATTAGTAGTACCAACCTTAAACTTTGTATACATATGACTTCGGAGTCGGCTGTGTCCTGTTCAGAGACGGAAGATGGTGACTTGTTCCTTTCTGTTTAGCATGTGATAGTCATCATGTGGTGGTGTTTGTGGCTTCCTGTAGGTTTTTATCATGCTTTTCATCTGATTATAGGTGATTGGTATGTCTGGTTGCTCCATTTCAGTGCCCTCTTTAGCCAGATGGTCAGCTTTCTCATTGCCTGGTACCCCACAGTGGGAGGGAATCCATTGCAAAGTGACTCCATGTTGTAAGCCAATTTTTGACAAGGCATCCTTAAGGTCTGGTAGTTTGTTGCTCTGAAGAGCTTCCAGTACTGATCTTGCATCTGTGAGAATTACTACAGGACATGTATCAATTCTGGAGTCTGATAGTTTTTCAACTGCAGCAATAATTGCCCTAACTTCTGCATCAAAGTTGTTGCAGTATTTTCCAGTGGGTATGGAAATCTTGTCAATGGTGTTGTTTGGATATTCAATATATGCTCCTGCCCCTCCATTCTTTATGGCATTATGTGCAGATCCATCTGTATACACACGTATCCAGGTGTCACATGGATATTTGTCATCTAGAACACTAAGTGTGGCTGTTGATCTTACAAGACTGCTCTGCATCTCACCATTCTGCACACCTTTCACTTCAGTCTGAATAGTTATTTGTGTATAATCTGCTTCTTTCCATGGTGTATGCTCTGGTACAGATGATAATGGAGCGACTACAGTTGGAAGGTCAGGTATCAGCTTACGCATACACTTGGCCTGATGAATGAAGCTGCTTCTTTTAAGCCGTCCTAATGCTAAGTTATTGAATCTCTCCTTCAGGGGATGGCTTACAGAGCTAAGGAATTTTTCTCCCATGGTCATGACCTTTGTGTCTCTACATTCCTTCAAGATTTATTAATTCATTTGGGTGTGGTCGATTAAGTATTTCTTGGAAGTGTTCAGTCCATCTTTGCTTTTGGTCTTTATTTGGTGTTAATAGGTTGCCTGTTTTGCTAAAGACTGGTTTTTTCTCTGGAGGTAATATCACCTGTTAGCTTCTTCTGTATGTTTTTTGCTGTCTCCTGCTTTTGCTGCATTTTCTGCTTTTTTGCCATATTGTCCATATATTCTCTTTTGTCTCTTTTAGCTGTACTTTTTACTTTACTGTCTGGTTCTTTGTATGTTACTTTTGCCAAAACTTTTCCAAGATCTGTCTTTACATTCAACATGGCTAATTTGACTGCTCGTCTTTCATGTATGTATTTCCATGTGTTATCTGATATCCATGGTTTTCTACTTGTTGATTGCAGTCCAGCACTTGCTTTTGCTGCTAGTACATATATATATATATATATACACACAATATGCCAGCCTTAAAATACCAAAACAGTATACCAGATTCAAAAATACCAACAAGGCACACCAGATTAAAAAATACAAATATAACATAACAAATTCAAAGATATCAACACAACACATCAGCTTCAAAGATACCAAAACAACAGACCAGATTCAAAAAGACCAACAAAGCACATCAGATTAAAAGATATCAACACAGCACACCAGATTCAGAAAGGATTCTAACTGCTAACATAGAAAACCATAATCTCACTGACGCATTAGAGCTATGACAAAACCAAGTAAGAGCACTGGGTCCAAGGAAGCTAGATCTAAATGAATGTTCTGACATTGCCTGAGACACTTCCAGTGTTCTGCGTGTCATTAAACAATCCACATCCAACAATAATGAAAATCACCCACATACAACTTTGTAAGGATAAACTATCTATGTCTTTGTTCCAGAGAAAGATGATGAACTTTCCTAGTGAAAGATGTATTTTCTCCATAAATAAAACAAGAGTTAAAGATTGTGAAATAAATATCAAAAGGAATGTGTAAGATTCCACCAAGATCTTTGTCAAAATCACTTCAAATGTTCCTCCAAATGTATTAAATGAAGACAGGTATTACACATAAATTATCTAGCGTGTTCAGATATTTAATTTCTGAGAAATTCTCATCTACTTATTCATATTAAATTTCTAGCTCAAAAGTGGCTGATGGTAAATATAGAACTGATTTCATAAGCACTGACCTCAGAACTTTGCCTAAAGGTTACTTTAAGTTAGATAATTACTGTGAAGGGTAACAGAAGTTACTGTAAGTTAGATGATTACTGTAAAAGGCAACCTAATATGGAAAAATAATGAGGACTTACAATCTTCCTTAGTTTCTTCTGCTGCAGAAGACAGCCATTTAAAAAAAAATAAGTCAACCACTTTGCCAGAAAGAAACAACAAAGCAAATATCTAAAGATGTATTTGATGAGGAAAATAAAATAACTTTCAAGCTGAAATTGGTATGATCATGAATAATTTTCTAATGTGGCTTGTCAGGATTAATTCCTTCTCTTTCAATGATTAAAGAAATTTTGACACTTTTGTTTCTAATTTATTACATAAAATTCTTTTAACTGTACAGTATTTTATATTTGATAAATTTTTTAAAAATAATTTTACATTATTACAAGTAAAGGTCAATAAGTAATATACATTTGATTATAATCATTAAATGCTATAGCAACTCAGAAATATTTAACACATTTCTTCAACTTCCATACACTGGTGTGTTTATATTTTTATTTAATAACATACAAGCATACTCAAATCTGGTTTGTAGTCTGTTTTTCATTGAAAGTAAAATTTATCAGCAAAATTCTATCAAATCATACTGTATATTATTACAAAGACTTTTTGTTTTAAATTGTTAGAAATTACTTTTCAAAAAGATAAAAAAAAAAAAAAGGAAACTGAGATGGGAAGTTTTATCTAAATATAATGCTAATATAACTTGCATTACTTATACAAAACAAATCAAACTGTTAAGCCAAACTGTTAACTGTTAAGGCACTCAGCTGTGAACAGCCTAATGTGGGTTTACTGTCCTGGGCATGTGGGGGTACATGGCAATGATGTGGCAGACAGACTTGTTGGACAGGCTAAAATAAATGGCAGACTGTCAATGAACATGGGGAACATTGCTAGGGCTGTATTGGACAGACTGGAGGAAAATGAAGAGCAGGAATGGACAAACAATGTAGCTGTGAGGAGACTACTGGAGCTAGGACAAATTAAAGTTGCTGGCAGGAAATCCAAACTGTGTGGCAGAAAAAACACCGTAAACAACCAACATCTGACAGGAACTATTAGCAAACATACTCTTGGATGGATGCTGCGTCATGTGGTGGAGCATAAATGGGGTTGTCCCGAATGCAGTGATGCCGGAGTCTGTCTTTTTTAACTCTGAACTAATCAAACTAGGTTCTGTTGTCGCAGCAGAAATCTCTTTAGTTAATTTCCTATATTTATCCCCTAAAGGATAAACAAACATGTTCTTTTGTTTTATCTTCATATCTCCAGTACTTTGCTCAACATCCATAATGAATGTTAAGTTAATGTTGGAAAAACAATTACCTCCTAAAAGAATAACATTTTTTTTTTCTTGATGCAACATTAGCACCATAAGACAATTTCTTACAAACAATAACTCAAACAGCTATGCCATTTCCTGTATATGATACAAGTGTTTACGAAACATGAATGATATCCAGAAAAATTCATGTCAAATGTAAGAAAATTAATTATTCAAATTATCTGTGCTGAATCAATTTGTTCCTATCATCTGACTAAACATCTGAGAAAACTTTTAATTTTTAATTAAAGATTTTATTCAAAAATAAAATATTCAAAGTTTATTCTAATTTTCATATGAATTTTAAATTGTTCATTCTTCTTAATTACATAAATTTACAATATTTGTTCATATGGTTTAAAACATTAAAAAAAATTTTTATCTTAGGAGATATGACGAATTTTCTTCTTCTTCTTTCTGCACATTTTCTGTCTGTATTTGCAGTCCTGTCTCTTGGATAAATTTCACCATTTTTTGTAGTTCATGTATGGAACTGTAGAGCTTATTGTTTTTAGTGGTTTCACCGTGCCAGTAATTGCTTCTCAGTGTCTCATAGTTGGTGCAATTTTGGAAGATATGATCCACAGTTTGAGGTGCCTGGGCACATGTACAAAGAGTAGTAGTACCAACCTAAAACTTCATATGACTTCAGATTTTGCCTGTGTCCTGTTCAGAGATGAAAAACGGTGACTTATTCATTTCTGTTTAGCATGTGATAGTCATCATATGGTGGTGTTTGCAGCTTCCTGTAGGTTTTTATGTTTTCTTTTGATTATAGTGATCAATATGTGTATGTTTGGTTGCTCCACATCAGTGTCCTCTTTGGCCAGATGGTCAGGTTTCTCATTTCCTGATATCCCACTGCAAGGTGATTCTGTGTTGTGAGCCAATTATGACAAGGCACCTTACGGTCTGGTAGTTTGTTTCACTGAAGAGCTTCCATTACCAATCTTGCTTCCATGAGAAATACAATAGGGCATGTATCAATTCTGGAGTTTGACAGTTTTTCAACTGCAATAATAATTGCTCTAACTTCTGTATCATAATTGTTGAAGTGTTTTTCTGTGGGTATGGAAATCTTGTCAGTGGTGTTGTTTGGATATTCAGTATGTGCTCCTGGCCCCTCCAAGCAGATCTATCTATATACACATGAATCCAGGTGTCACATGGATATTTGTCATCAGCACACTAAACATGGCTGTTGATCTTAGAGGACTGCTTTGCATCTCACCACTCTGCACACCTTTCATTTCACTTTGTATAGTTATCTGTGTACAGTCTGCTTCTTTCCATGGTGTATGCTCTGGTACAGATGATAATGAAGCAACTACAGTTGGGAGGTCAGGTATCAGCTTATGTAGAAGCTTGACCTGATGAATGAAGCTGCTTCCTTTAAGTCACCTTCATGCCACGTCACTGAATCTCTCCTTCAGGGCTTACAGAGCTGAGGAGTTTCTTCCCCCAAGGTCAAGATCTTCATGTCTCTACATTCTTTTAGCACTTGAACACCAACTATTTTCTGCATTTCTACTACTGGTGTGGACCTCACGACACCTGTGATAATCCGTAGTGACTGATTTTGTACCTTGTCTAGATTATATACCTTAATGCTTGATGCTGTGCGCCAAGCTGTTGAACCATATTCTAAATGTGGTAGAATACTTTGCTGGTATACATTCTTGGGGATTCTTCCACTGGCTCCCCATGTGGTTCCACTCACTTTTCTTAATATGGCTAGCTAGCTTCTGGCTTTTGCTTATGTACTGCTGATGTGTTGCTTCCAAGTCAGTTTGTGAGTCAAGAATCACTCCTATGTAGGTGTCCATCTTTAAGGATATTTCATTTACAAAGATCTTACCTGCTTTCTGTTTAGATGAGAGAATGGACAGAGCAGTAACTGATTTCTCTGTGTTGATACTTACACACCATTTGTTTGTCCATAATGTCAAGATGTCTGCTGCTCTTTTGAGCCTCTGTGTAGCAACTGCCATGTGTTCATCTGTGCACTACATGACCAGATCATCTCCAAACAATGCCGCTTTGATTCCATAGCAAAGTTCCTTGACCATGTCATTAACGAATACCAGGAATAGTGTAGGTGAAAGGATTCCTCTTTGTTGTACACCATGTCATAGCAGTATTTTCTAGCTTTATGTCTATCCATTACTATTCTTGCTCTTCTATTGTGTAAATATGACTTTATCTAGTTGTATGGTCTTCCATTCACATTGCAGTTTCTTAGTTTCCACAGCAGACCTTTTTTCCAACACATATTGAAAATATCCAACAGCTTTCCCACTGCTGCCATTCCTGATCATTTCATTGGACACTCCATCTAGTCCTGGTGATTTCCTTGGTGACTGCAGTTTATCAACTGCTAGGTCTAACTCGCTGCATGTGATTGGTGCATCTATGACCTTCAGTTTTCTGCCTTGTTCCTCTTCTTTCTGTGGGTCAATGTGCACTGTACGCTCTTTCTCTGGATGGATGTCAATGCTGCAATCTTGTGCAAACATGTAAGTAAAATGATCTGCTACCTGCTTACCTGAAGAATTTTCCCATCCTCTATTAGTGTAATCTTTGTACTTCTTCCAGTGCCCCCATCATTTGACTGTTTGATTCTTTTTTAAAGTTTCCTTCCACTCTTTCAAAAGTCAAGGGACTATTTTCTCTTGCAACTTTCCTGTCTGGCTTACAGCTTGGTTCTCTGAAATCTGGCCTTAGCATCTTGGTAATTATTGTGGTGTTCTTTGCACAGTCTTTTTTCTGCTTTCTATCAAGCTGTTTCCATGTTATCATGCAGTTTGCTGACCTCACTGGACCAGTATGGTTTAAAGTCCCTATGAGCTCCTCTGGGAATGGTTTCATGGGCAGCTTGAAGGATGCAGACAATGAATTTCTTCACTGTACTGTTAATATTCCTTACCTTCCATGGACAGCTGCCCAACCAAGATACTTGTCTGTACATTGTCCAGTTTGTTTTTTTATAGTTCCAACTGGGGAAGGGGCTACTGGTATTAATGAGTTCATTTTCTATGGTCAGGAAGACTGGTCGATGGTCACTACCTCCAAGTTGTTTTCCAACTTTTTTGTGTAATGTTCCATTTCAGGTCTGAAGAGTGGAATGCCAGATTTGGTGTTGAAGTTGTATGCCAAACCCTTGAGTAAGGGATCCATTGGCTGGCTGATCAGCAGAAGTCTATTATCATCCTACCAGCTCTCAATTTCTTCTTCTCTCTTGTCTATGTGGTCATATCTCAAGCTCTGGTAACGGCTGTTAAAATCTCCACAGAACATCAATCTCTCTTTATATGAGACTGTTTCCATATCAAGTGGGAGTTAATCAGGACAGTAATAGTTAAGGAGGGGAAGTCTGTATTACTGGTTTTTAGATGGAACATCTGATATTCAGCTCCTTTCATGTACACTCCCATTTGACAAGCACTGATGTCATTCTTAACAAGTGTAAGTACTCCTTTTCTTCTGTCCTGTCATTCTGATCTGAAACACTGGTAGCCTCTGATTTTAAAGGTGGCATCTGTGAATGATGATGATGATGACAATGACGATAACGATGATGATGATGTGTCTCCTGTATGCATCAAATACTTTCCTGGTCTGCAAAGAGTATGTTCTCTAGTTCCACCATTTTGCTATAGCCATCTCTAACACTGCTGACACCCTCAGCATTCCACTGCATTATTTTAAGCTCTTGGTTTTTGGCAGTTTGTTGCTGCTGTATTCTCTGGCCAGTACTCTACTCTTCATGTCTCCCAGCTCCACAAGATGAACTGAGAGCACCTTCAGTAGCACATGATGGACCCTTCTGACAGGGTGAGCACCATATTTAAGAACTGCAGATATGGACATTTCATTAGTGATAATGCATGGTACCCTGATTTTTGTGATGTGCCTTCTGGCTAGGTATCTCTGACATCAGCACCTTAACTTGCTAGGGCTGACTGTGGTCTTGCTCGGACTGCCATGAAGGCAGTGGTGTAGGCTGGCCTGGCCAAAACTGTTTTCCAGCCCCTTCTCCACGTCAAGTCCAGCTTGCAACGCTGGCTGGCCAGACGGCTATGAGACAGTTCCACAGAGACACTCTGACTTTGGGATGAGGAATCCTATGAATGCTTCAACGATATCCATTCTCCACCACCTGTAGTCTGCTGGCCTGTTTTGTTTACCTCATTTTGATAGCCATTGTTGCAGAGACCCATGGCTCATCATGTCTGGATTCATTGGTTTCACATCAGATTTTCTCATCTTCACAGATGATCCTCATGTCCCCATCCATCCACCATCCTAACATTACACTTTATAAAAATAACAGTTACAATTAGTGTTGATTGCTACAGGTTTCAGTGGTACAGAAGTAGGTCAAAGTTTTTAAGCAATCAGATCTATGTTCCGTCTCACAAAGACAGGAATTTTGTAATTCTTCATTAAAAATTTACAAACTGAAAACGATATTTTCAATGTTTTACTAAATATCTTAATACTGTTTGGCCATTTTTGCTGTTTCAAACTTTTAGGTCTCATCTCACTATTACTCATAAACTGATAAAACATGTTTGACTATAGAAAATGATGGCTTCTCTTTTCCTCCTGTTTGTGTATATTTTTGCTGCTACCTTTGTCTAAAGAAACGAAGCTGGGCAGCAAAGGAAAAATCAAGACGCACAGACTAGGAAGCAAACAACATACTAAAAACATATGTATGTCAGCATAATATGACCTGTTACATGGTTATTTGGCCAAAAGAATGGAAAAGAACTGTATTCATACCACTGCCAAAAAAGGGTAACCTGAAATTATGCACCAACTACAGAACTGTTGCCCTGATTAGTCATGCCAGTAAAATTCTGTTAAAAATCATAATGGGTAGACTTCGAAAGAAAATAGAAGAAGAAGTCAATATGGTCCAAGCTGGCTTCAGGCAAGGAAGAGGATCAAGAGATCATATATTCAATCTAAGATTAATAATAGAGAAATGCAGGGAGTTTAATGTGAGTCTATATTTATCCTTTATAGACTACTCAAAGGCATTTGATTGTGTACAACACCAGAAACTTTGGGAAATAATGGAAAAAATGGGATTTCCAACACATTTGATACAATTAACATCACTGCTGTATCTAGACCAACAAGCAGCAGTAAGAATAAATGGTGAAACAACAACTTGGTTTGACATAAAACAAGGGGTCCGTCAGGGGTGCATATTGTCACCCTACTTATTTAACTTGTATACTGAAAATATAATGAGGAATGTTAGAGAAGATGTAGACAAAGAATATTACGATGCCATAACAGTTGGAGGTTATGAAATACCAGAGATTAGATATGCTGATGACACAGTATTGCTGTCCACAACACAAGAAGGAATGGAAAAACTAATTATGTCAGTCCGCAAGAACAGCGAAGAGCAGAACCTCTATCTTAATGCAAAGAAAACTAAAGTGATGACAACTGACAAAACAAACAAGGCAACTGAAATATGTATCAATGAGGAAAAACTGGAAGAAGTGGAGAGTTTTGAATATCTTGGATCACTACTAACTAATAATGGAGATACAATGAGGGAAATTAAAAGGAGGACATCTATTGCTCTTCAGAAAGTAAAACAAATAAAGAATCTGTGGAGAGGAGCAGACAGAACCACAAAAATAAGATTTTTAAGGGCATGCATCTTTCCTATCGCAACATATGCCTGTGAGACCTGGACACTTAACAAAACAGCTGAGAAACACATAAATGCCTTTGAATGTAAATGCTACAGAAGAGTTCTCCACATATCGTGGGCACAAAAAAGAACAAATATATCTATACTACAAGAGCTTAATATTGAAGAAGGCTGGCTAGTAAAGAGGATTAAAGAGAGAAAACTTAAATATTTTGGACACATTAAACGTCATGATAATTTAGAGAAGACCGTATTGGAAGGATACATAATGGGAAAAAGAAAAAGAGGAAGACCGAAACGAAGATGGCTGCAAGACATCGTTGATGATCTGGAAATGGATGCAGCAGCAGCAGGCCATCTTGCTCACAACCGAGAGGCCTACAGGAGTGCTGTTTGGGAGGCAAAGTTCCGCAAGGGACATACAAAGGAATGAATGAATGAATGAACATGGTACAGGGTGTTCCATAAATAACTGTGCACGAACCCAGTATTGATTCCGGTATCGTAGTGATATCTTAATGACTGTGGTACCTAGCCACATCTATGTTAGTGTGTTGAACCCTGCTGTTATGTAACATTCACTGTATTCAGTCCATCTTTGTGTATTCAATTGTTAAGCAGCAAAGCAGTTGCTGAAGCACACAACTGGAGAATTGTTTAAATCAGTTTATTCACTATGGTTCTTTCATTAGAGGAGTATATTTTTCTTGTTGAGCATGTATTTCGAGAAAGCAGTGCATACACTGATTTGGTGCAGGAGCAGTTTGTTGAAAAATTTCCAGGAACACCTGTATCTCATCGCAATGTAGTTTATAAACTTATTGAGAAATTTCATGAAACAGGCTCAGTGTCAGATGCACACAGTAGTGGAAGACCATCTAAACTTAATGAGGAGAAGTTATCAAACATTTCTGACTCTATGCTTTGGAGTCCGTCAAAGGCTTTGTGAAAGTTGGCACAAGAGGAAAGTACCGAGCTTGCAACAGCACATGAAGTGGTCAGAGAAAATTTGAAACTCTTCCCATATAAAGTAACAGCGGTCCAATAATTGCTGCTGGCGGATCATGAAAAATTACTTCATTACTGTGAAAGGTTTACAAATTTCATTCAAATTAAAACTGCTGATATTCTTGATGTCACATTTTTTACAGATTAGGCCTGGTTTCACATCTCAGGTTATGTTAACACACAAAATACATGATCTGAAATTTATCAAAATCACCCACACATAAGAAACATTTCACCAACAGAACTAAGAAAAGTGTTTGCGAATAAAATTAAACATATTCAAGCTTGCATAAACGCATAAGGACATCACTTTCAACATTGTTATAAGGTACGTGTCTGATTAGCTTATACATAACATGTGTAACATTTTTTAATAAGCACGCTTAATCGGCGACTCCAGCCATAGTAGGTAGATGTGGCTAGATACTGCAGACATTAAGATATCACTACGATACCGGAATCAATACAGGTTAGTGCATAGTTACTTATGGAACACCCTGTATATGTAACTGAAGTCTTCTTCTTCTTCACTTGTATCTACCATCAAGATCGCCCCGTGCTCCTACTGAATTTACTCCACTAGTTCTCATGATAGTCTCATTTAGGATGGAGGCTCAGAGCATCATGGGGCTTGGGCCTATATTCTCAGTGGGTCACAGAAAAAGTATTGCATGACACTGTGGTTTTTGTTGCACCAATTTAGTCTAGAGTTGGACTTCCTCACCGGGAAACCTCAGCATGGTTTAGATATGAATATATCCCCGCCGGGTGAGATGTGGTTGCCCATCCAGCCTAGAGTTGGACTTCCTCACCAGAAAACCTCGACGTGTTTTGGATATCAGCATATCCCTGCCGGGTGAGAGGTGGTTGCCCATCCAGTCCAGAGTTGGACTTTCTCACTGAAAAACCTCAACGTGATTTGGATATGACTATATCCCTGTCAGGTGGGAGGTGGTTGCCTACCTAGACTGCACTGGTCCAGTGTTTCCGACTTCAGCATTTAGTGGTCATGGTCACAACCCTTCCTGGTGGTGACCATGATGGAGCTTTTGTCAAGGAGGATGAATCCTCGCCACCAGTAAGTTTCACCCCTGGGTTAAGCCGGTTTAGGTGTATTATCCCAGTATGGGTGTATATAGGACATGACCGGCCTCTAGAGTGAAGGTATCGTGATATGAGTAGCCATCAAGTTTCACCCCTGGGTTAAGCCTGTTTAGGCATATTGACCCAATATGGGCATATATAGGACATGGTCGGCCTCTAGAGCAGAAGTGCCATAGTATGAGTAGCCCTCACAGCGAGACTACTGGCCATACCAATTAAACGTCACTTAATCCTTTCGTTCACCTTTTTTCACATCAGCGCTGCGTGGCAACCCTAATCACATTTTTCTTCATTGGCAGGGAGGAGTTTCACCCCATGCATGGCAACTAATGAATCTCGCCAGCAGCGTGTAACTGAAGTAGTCTCCAGGGCATAAAAGTAGCAGTTGTTGAAAAAAAAATTTTCAAGTCCCTCATGGTAAATACCTTGAACTCTCAATTATTTTTCTTTGGGTTATAAGGTGTTAAGCTAACTCATTTTAAATTATCTCACTACTCATGTCAAGATACAATGCATACTATAGGTGTGGTTGTGAAGTGTCAGGGGCTCTTTATCTAGATCCTTCTATTTAGTCATACCTATCCCTACTTATGCTACATGTATGCCTCTTTTGTCCTTGGTTCTATTACTCTGTCTGAAGTCTAGCCTATAATGTCTGGTAAAACTAAACAGATCACAAACTCAAATAAAATATGTCCAGTGAAACACTTGGAAATGAGATCAATGAAGCATGAGTTATCTTATATACCTTACTAATCATCAAGTCATGAGTCAAGTCCAAATGGCTACTCCCTATCTCTATAGACCAAGTTAACTAACTCTATACACACACACAAAATTAAAATCTTCAGTTCATTCTAAATGGGATGAAAACTATCTTCAGTTCATTCTAAATGGGATGAAAACTATCTCAAGCTCAGAAATGGGTTAGGGGAAATCAATATGTGCTTCTAGAAGGAATCAGAAGACAATATTTTTTATTGTTCATTATTTGTTGTATCATTTCCTCTATGATTAACTTTATGAAAGGTGAAACCAGATTAATAAGAAATATAGCATCATTTAAAACTAACACAAACAAAGCCAGGAGCTGGATTTGATTGCAAAAAAAAAAAATGAAGCATAAAATTAAAGGAATGGAAATGTAGTCAGGTTGGGCTAGCACTCATTATGACACTGCTTTATCTTGAAAAAGGAATCACATCACAAGTAATTTTTTTCTAAACTTAAAGTAAAATGTACCAATTTAAAAGTACTTAGATTTGTGATGGGACAAAATTTCAACAGATCCAGTCTTAAGCTTCTTTCATATTTCTTTCTCTACAACAGTAATACTCCTAAAGAAAACAGTTGATCTTTTAATACTGGACAACTTTTGCTTCAGGATGCTCAATGAACTTAAGAGATTTCTGTAATGTCTGTGTATGGCACAAAAAGTCAGTTCTCTATTTAAAAAAAAAAAATCAGTAATCATCTAATATTTTCAAAACAATATACATGAGGACTGTTTGCAAAGTTCTGGAACTGAACATTTTTTCCAGGAAAATTTAATATGCAGCAAAGTGGCACCAACATCGGTGCATCAGCAGCTACGTAGACCAGAATGGTGACACCAAAAAGGAAGTTAGAATTAGAATTGAAAAAGGCATTGACCTTCAAGTATCTTGAGAACATAAGGCTTTCAAAAGTTATAAGCACAAAAACCAAGTTAAGATTATTCAATTCAAATGTAATAGCCACCTTCATTTATGCATGTGAAAGCTAGAAAACAACTAAAGAAATAGACAACAAATTAGACTCTTTCAAAAACAAATGCCTAAGTAAAATACTCAGTATAAAGTGGAATGAATTCAAGAACAATGCAGAGATAAGACAGATGAGCAAATAACAACCTGTCTCATGTGTGATCATAAAAAGAAGATGGACATATGTTGGTCATGTGATGAGAAGAAACAATCAGATAATCCCCAAACAAGCTATCAAGTGGAACACAACAGGCCAAAGAAAGTGGCCAACCACATGAAACTCTAAAGAGGACATTGTTAAGAGAGGCCAGTTCAGTGGGCATAACACCCTTCATGAGATTGAAAAACTCGTCGAAGACAGGAAATCTTGTCAAACTACCATGCGGTCCCTATATGATGTTTAGCGGCATGGGAAGGATATAAGACGTAAAGTGGCATCAATGCATGAGTTGTAGTAACCACTCCCCAGTGTACACACAGAATCTGAACTCATTTATCTTCATTCATTTGCTCTGCATAAGTCTCCAAGTGAATGCATTTCTGCAGGTTCCTAGCTCATTTCAACAAGGACAAGAAAATTCAATGGCATTTGCATTGGGAAAACTGGTGCTGAAATTTATGAAATGCTACAATCAGCTTTTAGTGAATCCTGCCTAATTCAAAGACATCTGAATGGTTATCTTGCTTAAAATGTGGATGCTGATGGTTTGAAGATGAACACTGTCCTAGCAGATCATCAACCTCTCAACCTGATGAGACTATGTTTGAGAAATCATTTGCGCTGACATTTGACAGTCAGAAAGGTAGCAGAGGATGTAGGAATATCAATTGCAACTTGGCATAAGATTCTACGCAAAGGTTTGGATATGAGACGTGTCTCAGTGAAACTTCTGTCCCATCTCCTGACTGCAGAGCAAAAGGGAGATCATGTGTCATTTTGCACTGACCTCCATGAGTGAGTCCAAAATGATCCCAACTTCATGTCATCAATGGTGATGAAAGCTGGGTGTATGGGTATGACAAAGAAACAAAGCTAATATCCATCCCAATGGAGAAACACCATTATCTCCTCATCCAAAGAAGGCATAGCAAGTGAATACCAATGTCAAGACCATGTTGACTGCACTCTTCAACACTGATGAACTAATTTATCATGAATATATCTCTAGATGCAGACACTGAATACAGCATTCTACACAGCAGTCCGACAGTGCCTCTGCAACGTTATGCATATACATCATCCTGAGAAATGGCACACTGACAATTAGGTTCTTCACTATGACACTTTCAAAACAAATGAATTTTTGATAAAACACCACATTCCATTGCTTCCACACCTTCCAAACTTACCTCCCTGTGACTTCTTCTCGTTTTCACATCTGAAGAAAGGTCACTGATCCAATGAAATTGAAGAAATTCAAACAAAAGTGACGAGACAAATGAAGGTTATCTCACAAAGTGACATTCAGTTATGTTTCTATAAATGACAGGACCACTGGAATAAGTGTATACAATCACAAGGAGACTACTTCATAGGAGACTAGATCAAGAGGTCAGTAGTCTACTTTATTAGTAAAAAAAAATTCAATCCCAAAACTTTACGAACAAACCTCACATGTCTTTATTCACTTTACATTTTCAGTCTACTTGTCAATGCACCTGAAACATTAAACTACCTATTTGTTGACAATGATGTCATATGCTAGTTGTTACTGATATTTTTTTTTAATCATTTTATCTTGCAAAAATTATGTTACACTCTACTTAACCATATTTATTCATTCCACTTTATTTGTAGCTACAAATGTCTTCATTGTGGTTACTTTAACTCTTTTATTTACTTCACTTACTTATATCAATTACTTATAATTTTGTTATGTGATCAAATCATTTCAGTGTGCCCAGAGGTAGAAGAAAATATGGGCACTAACACTGTATTCCTAGTTGCCTTGATGAAATGGAAAGGAACTGATTTTATTATTAACAATATACCAATATTTAAAACACTGTACATAATGGCAATGATGTATTGTGGGACATTGTAAATGTATTATTAAATGCCAGATCCTTGTTTGGGAAACATAAGTGCCTTTGTTAAGATTGTGAGTTATGACTGTTCTGAGCAAGAAGCCTTAATCCCAACTACCCCCTAATAATACTAGGAAACTAGTAGGATGCCTTTATAACAGCTTTTTCTGATGATGAATTCATTTTCTTTACCATGACTTTAATTTTAAATCCTACTCTTACCATTTCTCTAACAAAAATTCAAATTTTCCTGCTTCACTTCTTCTATTTTTTTTCAAATTCAACTTCACTGTTGCATTTTTCATAGTATGTTTCTGTCATACAGAATCTATTAAATTATAACTTTAATTAATATCATACTCTATCATTTATTGGTCACATCTGTTGCTGTTTCTCTCTAAGCAGTAGACTAACCAATCATTAAATGAATATTCTGCACTGACCTTCAATAAGCAATATTCAAATCAATTATTTATTAATTTTCTAAAACCATATATGTAGATTTATCAGTTCATTTATTTTTATTTATTATTTTATAAATCAACTGCAGGGTTCAAAGCAAAGCATGTCATTTTCATCTTTACAAACTTAAAATAGTGAAAACGATTACTTTCACTGCAGACAGGCCTTTGTGAAAAATCTACAAGCATTGAAATTGAATTAGTAAATTAGGTAAAAAAAAAAACTCTTTCACTCTTACTTAATACGCTTCATGCAACACAGAGAAAAAAAATGGACAGAGAAACAATGTGCTAGATGAAAGCAAAAAAGAATTTTAAATACTGCAGATTTTACTGAAAATAATCAGTATTGGGACCATAAAGAAATTAAAAATTAACTAACCTGAACATAGTGAAAGATTGAAGCCACATCAGCAGCATAGTTGAGGAAACAAGAGACAATAGCCTAGCCTAAGTATGGATCATGAGGAAATGGCTGAGACCTTAAACAGCACAATAAACCCCACAGAAATAATGCTAGGTAGTATAACAGTCGAAATGTTGAAAGCTATTAACTCTTCCTGGGCCCAGAAAAAAAAACGCGGCCGTTCCCGTCCGTGCCACACAAAAACTGCAGGTCTTGATATGTTAGGGGGTATAGTTGTAAAATGGAATGGAAAACAGTATTCCATTTACTTCCGTGTACTTATTATATTTCAAAGTATAACTAAATGTATGAAAATTTCATAAATGCAGAGTTTTTTGGGAAAAAAGAAGTAATGTGATGTTTTTAGACAATGATTGTGCCCAGCTCACCATCGGCTAGGTCTACATATGCACTACTTACCATCTGAGATGTCTAGATCTACTTGTCGATCTCGTATTGTGATTCTATGTTGCATTCTCGCTAAATTAATGTCTGAAATAACCTTCTAACTATTTCTCCAGTCGTCTAATATGTCTAGATCTACTTGGGATACATTCAAGAGCAGTGGGGTGGTCACAGGCCATGTCCATACCCCTATCTACATCATCAAAAATTGAAAATTTTCCATGTTTCTCTTCCTTTTTCTCGCTCGGCATCGCTCGTAACTAAGGACTCTTTCACCATTTTTAAAAGTGTCACCGGAAACGCAGACGAAATATGTATAATCTAAATGTTACACTGGTTGTTTTATTGAAACAAATGAATTGTCACTATAACGACCATGGCACCCAACTCAGTAACTGGAAATTTTCACTATAGCGACTTTGGCATGGGAGGAGTTAATAGTGACAACATGATCCAACTACAGAGAATGTTTAATAATATATGGAAAGAAGAAAAGGTCCCTTTGAATGGAAAAAAAGAATCAAATACCAAAAAAAGGCAACTTCAGTGACTGCAATAACTGGAGGGATGTAATCTTACTATCAGTTGTGTCAAAGGTGTTTTGTAAAGTGATTCTGAATAGAATTAAGGATGTACTGCAATGAGAGAACAGGCAGGATTTTGAAAAGGGAGAAGCTGTCGTGACCAGATCTTTACTCTGAGAATAATACTTGAAGAACATATTGAAAAGCACAAACCATTAATCCTGAAATTTATAGACTTTAAAAAGGCATTTGATAGCATACACAGAGATTCATTGTGGAGAATTTTAAGATTATATGAAATATCATCTAAAATTGTCAACATCATTGAGATCTCTAATAAGGATATATTTGTGCAGTCAAGACAGAAGAAGGAATGAGTGAATGGTTTCAGATTGAAACAGGTGTGAAACACGAATGTATATTATCTGCTTTTTGGAATTGCTATAGACTTTATAATGAAAAGATGCAGTATAGGTAAAACGGGCACTGATTGGGTACATGGGACCCAAATAGAAGATCTTGATTTTGCAGATGACATAACTCTTATCAGTGACAATGTGAAATCGATGCAGCAAAAAACAAAATCCCTGTCTTCCTTGGCTAGCAAAATAGGTCTTGAAAAAATTAATAAAGACAAAACAAAAATAATACAACTTCTCATTATTCAAGAAGGAGAAATATATGTAGAAGGAACAGTTGTTGAAGAAGTAAACCAATTTGCATACCTTGACAGCTACATAGACCAAGATGGTGACACCAGAAAGGAAGTTAGAATTAGAATTGAAAAAGCAGCATTGTCCTTCAAAAATCTTGAGAACATATGGAATTCAAAAGTTATAAGCACAAACATCAAGTTAAGATTATTCAATTCAAATGTGATATCCACTCTCATTTATGCATGTGAAAGATAAGACAGATGAGCAAACAACAACCTGTCTCATGGGTAATCAGAAAAAAGAAGATGGACATATGTAACCCATGTGATGAGAAGAAACGATCAGAGAATATCAAAACAAGCTATCAAGTGGAGCACAACAGGCCGGAGAAAAAGAGGTTGACCACGTGAAACTCTAAAGAGGACATTGTTAAGAGAAGCCAATTTAGTGGGCATAACATCCCTTAATGAAGTTGAAAGACTCGCCGAGAACAGGAAAATCTGGCAAACAACTATGTGAGCCCTATGTGATGTTTAATGGCATGGGAAGGATGTAAGATATAAGAACTGTAACACTACACAGTAAATCAAAAATATTACAGTTTCCCAACACCACTTCACAGAATAAGAAATCAGAAAGATATAGAAATCTAATTTTTTGTGATTTTATTCTTTATGAAATGTGCAGTTAAATAATATTTTATCATTTTGAATTTATATTACTGTGAGTTAAAATTTAAAAAGAATATTTAGTAGATTAACCTATTGATAGTGTCTCAAATTCTTGAGGCATTCTTGAATTCTTTTTCAATTCTTGTTGTTGATAAACAGTCTAGTTTTGATTAGAGATTTTATGCAAATGCATGAACATTTTGCATGAATTCACTAAGATTGAAGCTCATTAGTGAATTAGTATGTTTTATTACAAAATTTAATATTTTTTAAGTGGATTAATCCATATAAAAAGAAGGTTTCATTATTTCATCAGTTTGCACAATAATAAATGATAAAATGGGGTTGATAAAGGGAAGACACATGAAATGAGGCAGATCCTGGATGACTGAGGCCGAGGATACGATAAAGTCAATTTGCAATCTAGATGAGGTGTCTAAAAGTGATGATTGGTTACGGGTACAGAATCAACCTCAGCTAACAAAGGCTATTATACAGAAGGGCTGTAGATGTCAAGACTGGGCACAGAGAGCAGTTGAACTTTGGGTTCAAGATCTCATTCAGCATCACCGTCAGTCTCCTGACATGTTAATATACACAGATGGCTCAATGACTCAAAACAGCAGAAGTGGCTGGGGTTTTGTTGTCTACCAAAATGGAAGAGTAGTGGCACAGGGTTTGGGAGCTTTTGAAGTCACCACATCAAGCATGCGAATGGAAATTGAAGCTGTGTCAGTGGCAATGGAAAGGCTAGTTGCTCATGATGTGGTTAATGGTGTCATTGTGACGGATCCACAGAGTATGCTTTGTAGGATTGAAAAGAAACTGCTTCGAAAAGAATGGGTTCATCTGTTAAGCCAGTCAGTTGTGAGGAGCCTAACATGGCTTTACTGTCCAGGGCATGTGGGAGTATATGACAATGATGTAGCAGATAGACTTGCTGGACATGCTAAAATAAATGGTCGATTGACAATGGTCCTTGCAGAACTTTGCCTCCCTAACAGCTCTCCTGTAGGCCCCTTGGTTGCAAGCAAGATGCCCTGCTGCTGATGCATCCATTTGCAGATAATCAACGATGTCTTCCAGCTATCTTCACCTTGGTCTTCCTCTCTTTCTTTTTTCCCATTATGTACCCTTCAAAAACAGTCTTCTCTAAATTATCATGACGTTTAATATGTCCAAAATATTTAAGTTTTCTCTGTTCAATCTGACAATGGACAAGGGGGATATTGCTAAAGCTACATTGGACATCCTTATGGGAAAGTGAAGAGCGGGAATGAAAGAACAATGTAGATCTGAAGAGACTGTTGGATGTAGGACAAACAAAGGTGCTGGCAGGAAATCCGAACTGTGTGGCAGAAAACGCATTGTACACTACTTGACAGGAACTATTAGCAAACATACTCTTGGATGGATGCTGCAGCATGCAGCGGAGCATATATGGGATTGTCCCAAATGTAGTGAAGCCAGATTCTAAATTTTTAACTTTGAACTTTGAATAATAAATGAACACTTTGTCCTGTGGCTTAATATAAAATAATAAATGAGAAGAAAAAGAAAAATGAAAGACTATGAAAAAAATGACTGCTAATTAACTTGGTTAAAATTACCACTGACAAGTCAATCTTTTTGACAATTTAGAATGGCAGGTTCATTATCTTGCTACACAACATTCAAGCTATAGGCAAACACTGACGATTTCTATTTTGAAAAACAGAAAAAAAAAAACATTTTCTATTTGGACAATGTTAAAACAATGAACATTCACCTTTGAAGCATAACTCTGACTTTGCTGTTAGTACAGAGGAAATGTAGCGTTTGCTGCATGGTGAGAATTTCTGTGAAAATAATGAAATAAATGTGCACAATAATAACACGCCAAATATATTTACTTTTATTTCTGCATTTGTTGAATAAAATTCAAGAACTAGTGAAATGAGGCATGCATAAACAGTCACATAATAAAATATCTGTAAGAATCAATGACTGAAGAAGTCAATCAATTTGCATACCTTGGCAGCTACATAGACCAGGATGGTGACACTAGAAAGGAAGTTAGGATCAGAATTGCAAAAGCAGCATCAATCTTCAAGAATCTTGAGAACATATGGAATTCAAAAGTTATAAGCACAAAAACCAAGTTAAGACTACTCAATTCAAATGTAATATCCACCCTCATTTATGCATGCGAAAGCTGGAAAACAACTAAAGAAATAGAAAAGAAATTAGACTCTTTTGAAAACAAATGCCTAAGGAAAATACTCGGCATCAAGTGGAATGAATTCAAGAACAATGCAGAGATAAGACAGATGACTGAACAACAACCAGTCTCATGGGTGATCAGGAAAAGGAGATGGACATATATTGGTCACTTGATGAGAAGAAATGATCAGAGAATCCCAAAACAAGCTATCAAGTGGAACACAACAGGCCGAAGAAAAAGGGGCAGACCGTGGGAAACTCTGAAGAGGACATTATTAAGAGAGGCCAAGTTAACAGGCGTAAAATCCTTTGATGAGGGTGAAAGACTCGCCGAAGACAGGAAAAATTGGCGAACTACTTTGCGAGCCCTATGTGATGTTTAATGGCACGGGAAGGATATAAGATAAGAATCAATATTTCTCATAATTATAAGCTCTGAAGTAACTTTATTATAATTCTTAATACAATTTCTAGTGCTGACAGAATGTGAACCTACACTATTTGTAACTTGTACAGGTAAAACGGGCATTGATTGGGTACATGAGACCCATCTGGAAGATCTTGATTTTGCAGACTCTGCGACAATGTGAAATCAATGCAAATGAAAACAGATACCCTGTCTTCAATGGCTAGCAAAACAGGACTTGAAATTAATAAGGATAAAACAAAAATAATGAAACTTCTCATTAACCATGAAGGACAAATATACATAGAAGGAACAGTTGTTGAAGAAGTAAACCATTTCGCATATCTCAGCAGCTACATAGACCAGGATGTGACACCAGAAAGGAAGTTAGAATTTGAATTGAAAAAGCAGCATTGACTTCAAGAATCTTGAGAACATATGGCATTCAAAAGTTATAATCACAAAAACCAGATTAAGATTATTCAATTCAAATGTGATATCCACTCTCATTTATGCATGTGAAAGCTGGAAAACAAAGAAATAGACAACAAATTAGACTCTTTAAAAGAAAATGCCTAAGGAAAATATTTAGTATAAAGTGGAATGAATTCAAGAACAATGCAGAGGTAAGACAGATGAGCAAACAACATCCTGTCTCATGGGTGATCAGAAAAAGAAGATGGACATGTGATGAGAAGAAATAATCAGATAACAAGCTATTAAGTGGAACACAACAGGCCGAAGAAAAAGAGGTCGACCACATGAAACTCTAAAGAGGACATTGTTAAGAGAGGCCAGTTCAGTTGGCATAACATCCCTTGAGGAGACTGAAAAACTTGCTGAGGACAGGAAATCTTGGCGAACTACCATGTGGGCCCTATGTGATGTTTGGCGGCACAGGAATGATGTAAGATAAAACACCTGGCATATAAGACAAGCCTATAATCTGGCAAGGAATATTTTTTTAAAAAAATATTTCCAAGAACTTTTACAGCTTTCCTCACAACAGGATTTCTTTCCAAATTTGTATGCTACTGAAGATTCTCCTCAGATTTGTTTCATGGTGAACATTTCTGGTTAATTCCATTTTCTTGATCTGCATTATGGTTACATTTTCAGCAAAAAACTATTTATTACCTTGTAGTTTATTAACTTCCACGGCATGGGAAGGATGTAAGATGTAAGGAAGTTTTTTACTGAGGATTTTATTTAAAAAATAAGAACTATGATATATCTGAGCTGGGTGTTGTAAGCATTTTAGAGAAGGTTTATTAACATTACTGTTTACCACTAAAAATTCATATACTCTGTACATGAAAGGTTGATGATGATGCCATTTATCATCCATGTAACATATTAACAACACCAAAATAACAATGGTTGCCATGTATTTGCAGGAGCAAACAAAATTATAAAGTGATGTGCTGCTGCTATTGTTTTTTAAAAATATTTTAATATTATTTTGGTTTGCAATCACTTATAATCATTTATATTGTAGTCAGGAGTCATCAGGAGACTATATGTCCTTACTAGCCAACCATAAATGCCTTTTATCATCATAAATAACTGCCTTTTATCATAATAAATAAATAAATAGATAATAAAAAATAGATAAATGCCTTTTATCATCATGGACACAGAAAAGAACAAATATATCCATCATACAATAACTTAATATTGAAGAAGACTGGCTAGTAAAGAGGATTAAACAGAGAAAACTTAAATATTTTGGACACATTAAACGTCATGATAATTTATAGAAGACCATCTTGGAAGGGTACATAATGGAAAAAAAAGAAAGAGAGGAAGACCAAGGCAAAGTTGGCTGCAAAACATTGTTGATAATCTGCAAATGGTTGCATCAGCAGCAAGGCATCTTGATTACATCCAAGAGGCCTACAGGAGAGCTGTTAGGGGGGCAAAGTTCTGCAAGGGATATGCAAATGACTGACTGACTAGCCAACCTTCTTCAATATTAAGTTCTTGTAGTATGGATCTACTAGTCTGTGATCGTAGCCATTGTCCCTACACTGAGATCGTCTGCCTACCATCATAGAATGGTGACCATAACCAACATTATTTGTCAGCTGCTCTCCCATTCCATTTACCACCTGCTCCCATGTTACAGAAGAATTCTTCAAATATCATGGACAGAGAAAAGAACAAATATATCCATACTACAAAACTTAATATTGAAGAAGGGTGACTAGTAAAGAGGATTAAAGAGAGAAAACTTAAATATTCTGGACACATTAAACGTCATGATAATTTGTAGAAGACTGTCATGGAAAAATATATAATTGGATAAAGAAAGAGAGGAAGACCAAGGCAAAGATGGCTGCAAGATAGCGTTGATAATCTGCAAATGGATGCATCAGCAGCAGGCATCTTGCTTACAACCGAGAGGCCTACAGGAGAGCCGTTAGGGAGGCAAAGTTCTGCAAGAGACGTGCAAATGACTGACTGTAGTATAGACAGGGCCAGATTAAGACCCTTAGAGGCCCTAAGCACTAAAAAGATTTTGGTGCCCCCCCTCCATATATATGTAATAAAAATATAAAGAATAATAAACCATAAAATAACATTTTATTTATCGAAATTAAACAAAACTTACAGTAAGATGGAAAATAATGTTTATTTTTGTATACTTCCATGTTATTTATATTGGAAAATTTTTCTCCTACTTTTTTTCATTGTAAAGTCTTTGATCAGATCCTCAAAACTAATCGTATGTAACACATCTGCTTCTATACTTAATAGAGATAAGGCATCCAGCCTGCCTTGTTGCATAGTTTTTCTGATGAGATTTTTATATACTTCAGCTGAGAAAATGAATGCTCAGCCAAGCAATCTGTAACCATTAATGTTAAAAATATATGAAAACCAATGTCTACATTTGGAGAGGCACACTCAATATTGTCTTCTACAATTATTTTATAAAGTTCAGCATGACTGAATATTGTTTTTACATTTTTTGTTGCACTGAACTTATGGCGCACATATGAATGAAACTGCTGAAGCTCAGCTGAGAAATTACTGTTGAAGTCCTCTGGGTAAGCATCAATCAGGTTTTGAAACCACTGAGAATACCTTTCAGTGTTAGTATATAATGAAGTGACATTATGTGGCACATCACTTAGAAAAGAAAATCTCTCTGCTATTTCTTTGTTTATCTCTCCTCTTCTTTTCATCTCAGTTTCAAGTTTTTCAACAACTGTGTAAAAGTGGTGATACGAAATTTATCTCTGGCATCCAGATATACTTCTGGTGCATCTCCGTCATTGGGTACCTTCTTTCTGATACGTTTGTGAGTTGTAGGTGAATTGTAATCAACGTCTGGTAGCATTTCCTTTGTAGCTGCTTCATATCTTTCAAATTCATCTCATGAAGTGCACAGCTGGTCAGCTAATGATACATACAGATCTGCACATGTTTTTAAGTTCACATCCTCATTTTGTAGAATTTGGCTTACTCTGTGAAAATTCTGCAAAATCTCATTCCAAAAATTCAATATAAAAATGAATTCTAGCTCTTACATGTTATCTGCAATATTATTTGCTTCTCTTCTAGTATCTCCCTTTTGTGACTGGTCTTTGGCTATAGATTCTAATGCTTCTAAAATTTTAAGGAAAGATTTCAAAATTGCTGCTGTTGCCATAGCATGTGCCTCCCATCTGGTATCAGGGAGGGATTTTAAGAGACTTTCATTTCCAATACAGCCTTTAAGAATTTTCCACCAGCTGCTTGGGGCTGAAAAAGAGGTATAGAGTAACTGCACTGTAGAGAAGAAATTAACTGTCTCCTGACAGCAGTCAAGAGCACTTTGGCCTACCAGATTTAGTGAATGAGCTGCACAGGGCACATATACAGCAAACTTGTTTGTTTCTAACATTTTTTGCTGCATCACTTTATAACGCCCATACATGTCAGCAGTGTTGTCATAAGACTTGACCCCTACATTTTGAAAAGTTTAGCCTACAAGCTTCACATAAGTACTGCAACACCTGATTGCCATTTCCTCACTGGTATGGCTTTTCATTTCCAGAAAGGTTAAAAAGCATTCAATAGGCTGTCCATCTTTTAAGTACCTAAGTACAACATTTAACTGATTGATATGTATTAGATCTGGTGTCGAATCAAAACTAAAATAACCAGAAGCAATGGCCTTTTGTGCCATTAGTTGAATGAGTTCCTCACATGTAGTTTTGTATAGGTAAGAAGGATTTCGTTTGCCAGAATTTCCATATTTGGAAATGTGGCCTGCTAAAAATGGATCAAACTGGCTTATGAGCTCAAGTAGCTCTAAGAAATTCCCATTTTTCAATGATCCAAACCTTTCTTCTGTTGTTTGAAAAGCCAAGCCATGTTCAACTAATTTAGAATAACAGTTATGACACGCTTCAAGACATGTTCCCAGTAATCACACTCTTCCTGAATTTGTTTCTCCAACAGTTGCCTCAAACCCACACCTTGTCTGTGAGTTAAGTATGTTAGCATAGAGTCTCAGTGAGTAGTGGTTTTTTCATGATTATCAATTACAATAGCATTTCGCCAGTCACTGGTCTTATAAAAAAATTTGAGAAATTTTTAGGAGCAGTTTACAAACAAAACAGTAAACTGATCCTGTTGATGGTTAATACAGTAACCAATCTGTCTTGTATTTCTCACCAGTGGGTTTTTGTAGCATGGCCTTGTAAGTAATGATTATAGTTGTTATTATTATTATTAATGAATATGATTATGAAAAAAATACTGTAAACAAAATAGGAACATCGAATAGCAACAGAGAAAACTAGGTAGGAAAGGAAGAGAAAGGTATAAAACTTCCATGACACTAGAACAATATGCACACAAAAGTAAACAGTGGAAACAGTGAACAGAAAAAGACGAGACTCAGTGTCGCTGAGATATAGGTAATATAAAGGTAGGACGCCACAAAGTAGGATGGTCCAGTGATAACAAAGTGGTGACTGGATGTTGACACATGTAAACAAAATAGAAAAGATGAAAGGAAAGGCAGACACAATGAAAAGCGAGGACACAATAAAACCTCCAACATGAAAGGGCAAGATAATGACTTAGATAAATAACAACTGTATAGACGAAACTGACAGACTGACACGCATGACACCTGTTAGGTGACACGCGTTAGGGTGCTTTTATGACACTATTGCACATGGTTTTTAAATAAAGGAGTGACTAACTCAGCCAGCTGACCAATTAAATATTTAGAGGCATGGCCTATTGGACAATTGACTTACAACACATAAGTCACATGGCAGTTTGAATCAGGGACATTCAGAACGCTTATGGGAACCAGTGGACATCTGAAAGGTGAAGCCAAAATACTTACTGGTTAATCCATCAAGCTGGACTTGAAGATAAAACGGTGAGTGGAGGGACAGGAGGGACCCAAGAAGTATGGAAGTAGAAGAGACAGAGGAGGGAGATCATCAGAACACCGTTGGTCTAGCAAGTAGTGACTGACCAGAACTGCAAGAAGGATGGTCAGTGCACGTGGACAGTCAAGAGTGAAGAAAGAAGGTCTGACCAGAACAGCTGAGAAGCCATCAGATGAGAGATAAGAACAGATGTCCAGAGAAGAGGCAAGTAGATTTTGCTTGTTAGTACACTGCGATTGAGAGACGGCATAGGAAGACCATCAGAAGAAATCAAAAGACAGACAAGAGAAAAAAGAGGATGAGATAATATAAAATCAGAAGTAGTGTTAGACGGAAGATGGTTTTCAAGTGATTCAAGTGATTAAGAAGAATTAACACTTTTGAAACTTTTAGTACAGTGATTTTAGACGAGAAACTAGTTGACCACGTGTTGCAGATGTGATATAATACTGAGATAGGAAATGTTCTCGTATCAAGTGTAGAATATTGTGAATTTGAGAAATTGAGAAATGCTGCATGTAGAATATGATGGAGTTTGATATTGTGAACAAATGATTAAGTGTTTCAATCCAAGTGCACTAAAATGTAATCTATTTGATTCTTGGTTTTCCCATCAGGTGATGTCCATGTGTAAAGTCTTCTTGGATGCTGTTTAAAAAGTGTGTTAGCGATCATTAGCTCATTTTCCATGCAAAACGCCATTAGATTGTCACCTGCCTCATTTCTATGTCCTATGCTAAATTTCCCTACCACATGTCCTTTATCTTCTGCTCTTTCTGTACCAATCTTTGCATTAAAATCCCCCATTATTAATACAATATCATTTTTCCGTACCTGGTCTATTGTCATTTGTAGTATGTTATAAAAGTCTTCTACTTCCTCTTCTTCTGCTGCTGATGTAGGTGCATATATCTGGATGATTGTTACATTTCTAGGAATGCCCTTAAGTCTGATTGTGAGGATTCTATCACTTACTGGATTGTAGCCTAGTAATGCTTTTGATGCTGATTTGTCCAAGTAAAAAGCCATTCTTTCCTCCTACTTCTCCACCAGAGTATATAAAGATATTATCATTCTCACTCTTAAAGTGTCCTGATCCTTTCCATCGATGTTTGCAGATTTTAAAATGTGTATCCCCGTTCTTTTCATCTCGTCACTTATTATTTGACATTTTCCATCACACATACTTCTTACATTCCATGTTCCTACTCTTATTTTTCTTTTTGGTTTGATGCAGGGGTTTTCCTTGGTAACACCGTCAGGATTTTGTCCGTCATCACAATTACTAGTACTGACCTCTGCCTCACACTCTTCCCCGGTGTTAAAATTAGATCTATCTAGCCTGGGGGCCTCACCACTAGATCTTTTTCCTATTTGACTTTCCATGTTGCTGTTTGGGTTTCTTGGTATATTTCCAGAAGATAATTTACCATTGCTTTCCTTCTGGGCAGTGACTGTACTAGTCATTGATCGTAGCCATTGTCCCTACATTGAGATCATCTGCCTACCATCATAGAATGGTGACCATAACCAACATTATCTGTCGGCTGCTCTTCCATTCCATCCACTACCTGCTCCCATGGCTTCACGTCACCCTGATTGGGGGACTATAAGGGTACTCCACCTTGTCCAAGGGTGTCCCGTAGACTGACAGAGGTAAGGAGGCGTCTTACTTCTCCTCTGATAGGGGATACCCCTACCCCGCTAACACGAACCTGACATTACATTTTACACAAATAACAATTACAATTAGTGTTGACTGCTACAAGTTTCTGGGATACAGAAGTAGGTCAGAGTTTTTAAGAAAATAGATCTATATTCCCTGTCTCACAAACACTATGTTAAGATAAGTGTGCTCTTAACACAGTTGTTCCCAGGGGGTATGTGTTCTATCAAAGAACACAGAACTTCGACTTCATCAATAATATGATAGTCCACACAATCTTCAATATTATAATTTGTCCCAACAAAAAGTTTCTGCGAACAATACTTCACTGGTTTGTCCCTACGAAATGCCGGTAAGACTTGTCAAATGGCACAGTGTGGTGTTGACAGTCACTGGGTCCACAAGTAATCCAATAAGCCATGTCATCAGCAGAGAAATCAAGCCACAACCCTGGATCCTTTGCTACATTGTGATTTACTTCATCTTTTGCAGACAGAATAATTTCACCACCATCACCATGGTCCACTAAACTTTCATTTGAGCAATTATTTCAAGCCCAGAACGTATTGAAAAGTAACTTGAATCAACATTTGCAGTAGAGGTATCAAGAGAATTTACAGGCAAAGCTTGTGACACCTCGCTGATTCTAGCATATCATATTTTGATTCTGAAGTGATCAAAGTGGTATTTACTGTATTTGTGTCCGCTTTTGATGATGGAAATTGGTTTTGACCCGGAATCGGTATATCATGTTGTAGAACTTGTGTGAAGAAAACAGTCAGCTTTGCAGTCTTGGACTGTAAATTCAAAGTCTTCTCTTGTTTCTTTTTTGACAATTTTCACTTTTGTGCACCACTTAAATGAACACATTTCATGCTGGTACTAGGGGTTTGTAAAATACAGAAATAAAAAGAATATTTTGTTTGAATCATTATGTGGCAATATAACAATGTCCAGGCCACAGCACCATCATAACAATGTTTAGTCATAAATTATATTTTAATGACTGATAGCAGAAGTGTTCTTTGATCAATACATCACGAATTCCTCTGGTCTAGATTAGGTTTCACAAACAGTAGCAAGACCAAGTCTGATGAAAAGTTCACTGAATTCATTTAATTCTGACAAATAAGGTCTCAGATTTATTACTGACAACATCACTTGGAATAAGATTTACATAAAATTCTTTGAAGCACATGATCATTGTTCACAAAATCAAACTCTAGTGTCATTTTAGATGCGGTACTTCTCAATTTTCTCAACTTCAAAATACTCTACATGTGATATGAGGACAATTCCAAACTCTGTGCTATATCAGATCTGCAACATGGGCTAATTCCTTGACTAAATCTCTTTACGCCAGATTTCATATGTATCCGATCTTCTGCATTCCTCACGCAGTACTAAAATAAACACTTTTTGAACATGAGACAATTTCTGTCTGTCATAAAACTAACTCTGGTTCTAAACTGATCTCCTGAATATCTATTGCCCTAACTGTTCATCTGTTCTATCTGTCATTACCTTCATTTTCTTTCTGTCGCTCCTGTTCTTCTACTTTTTTTTTTTGGAGCTACATGATCAATTAGTTCATTTCTTTAATGTCCAAGGTTGGCCACTCTAAATTTGAATTACAAGCTTCCATTAATGTGAATTCTAATTATAGAATCTTATAACTTTATAAAGAAAAGTAACTACAATGATAAAATATGTAAGAAATATCAAGAGATATACAACAATAATGAAGACATACTTAACAGAATAGTTGGAGGAATAACATCAAGAAAATGACAATGGAGGAATAACATCAAGAAGGTGACATGGAAGAATAACATCAAGAAGCTGACATGGAGGAATAACATCAAGAAGCTAACCTGGAGGAATAACATCAAGAAGGTGACAGAGATATAGATTGGTGGACAAACATTAGAAGATGGAAAGGGGTTCAACTGGCCCAATGCACTACGAAAGAAAGAGGCAGAGAAAGTTGTGGGGGGGGGGGGCATGCAGACAACTTTCCCTAGGGAGTGAGCACATGATGATGATGATTTATAAGTTCAGAGGTTTACAAGTTTTCACTCTTTTTCCCTTGTGCCAGATAATGAAACGTACAGGTCCTCTTTAGCTGTTCTTCATCTCAATACAGAATGTCAGTGACTGAGGAGTTTGGTGGTGTCAGTTTCTTCCGAAGGTCTTTCTATGCACTGCAGTCCAGTAGGTGGTGCATTCAGTATGGTGTGTGGTCAGCGGTCAGTAAGTGCTTATTAAGGGTGATGTGTCCTGTTCGCAACCTTTAAATTGAGCATTGGTCTCTACGACATAAGCTGTTGATGTGGTCTCTGGGGCTGAGCTTTGGCAAGTGTGTATATAGAGATTGGATTACTGGCCCACCTGTCCATCCACTGCTGTTTGCAGTTGTTGTGTATAATGTGTTTAGCTGTTCTCATGTTGGTGGAGATGTTGAGCTGTGATATGGTGGCTCCACTCTTTGCCAGTCTGTCAGCACGTTCATTTCCTCTGATATCTATGTGCCCTGGTATCCACTGTAGGGTGGTCTTGATGTCTTAGGAGACAAGTAGGTTTATTGCACTGAGTATGTTAGTTGTAATGTGATCAGCTGATGGTATCCTGTTTTCAAGGGCCTGGAGAGCATAGGAGTCTGAGAAAATAACAAAGTTTTTTTGGGTGAGAAGCATTGTTTTTGTATTTGGTGGTGATGGCTGCCAGGGCTGCTAATATTGCCTGGATCTCTGCATCATAACTGGAACAGCAAGATCCACAGGGAGCAGAAATGTGGCTTGTTATTTTGTCTGGAAACATTATGAGTACCCCATATCCTGCATTGTCTGTTTCCTTGAATGCTGACCCATCAGTGTATGCATGGATCCAGTCCTTGGGGTAGGATTCTATGGTCTCCAGTGCACACAGCTTTAGGGTGTTAGGATCTGATGATCTGTTCACTAATTTGTTCTTGAATCTGGTGTTAGTTTGAGGAAGTGTGTAGTTTGTGTTGGTGGGATGACTGGTACTTTTGTAAGTTCTTCTCTGTCTTCAGGGAGTTTGTGTCTTGTGTTTAACTGTTCCGCTATGTGCATTGGCGTTTTCAGTTTAAGTCTATTATTATGCTTCCATTTATCAACTACTATTCTGTTAGGATGGTCTAGGGGCATGCGTTTATATCTTTCTACTGCCTCAATGGTTAACTTTTCATGTCTTATATCTAATGGCGTTATGTTTGCATCAGTTTCACATGCAGCTGTAGGTGTTGATCTCATTGCCCCACAAATGAAATGAATGGCTTGGTTCTGGATTCTGTCTACTTGTGTACGAGAACTCTTTGATGCTGTGACCTGTAGGAGGAGGTTGTAATCTATTTTAGATCTAACATATCCTGTGTACAGTTGTCTGAGTGTTGCACTGTCAGCACCCCAGGATGTATTTGCAAGCTGCTTGAGTTTAAATTGAGTCTTTTGGACGCTTTTTCTGCTAGTCCATCCATGAACTCTTTAAAGTTCAATTTTCTGTCTAGTTTCGCACCAAGGTATTCAGATGAAAAAATGTAACAGTTTTTATGCAAGCTATAACATTATGTGAAATTGTACTTAAAAGTCTGAATTAGTTTCATAAGTTATCCTGTAATATTTCGGCTGAATTTGTCAAAGTATTCACAAAAGTTCCAAAGAAAATTTAAAACTTTTAAAAAAAAATTACAAGTCTAAATGTATCTGAAAATTTGCCTATGAGATCTCAGTTTCTACTTACAAATATCTCGTTCCTTTCTAGAAGTCTGAAATGACTTAAAAAGCTCTGTCAAGAAAGTTAATCTTCACTTTTTTTTTCTACTTCTGTGTCTTCTCAATTGCTCTTCCCCACCATGTCTCTCTCATGTTTTCTCTCTGGTGTTATATGTCTTCCTAGTCTTTTCCTAAAACTGCCCATGTGATTTATGTTGTAAGTCAACTGTCCAATAGGCCACACCTCTAAATATTTTTAATTGGTCAGGTGTTTGAGTCGGTTTACTACCTTATTTCAAAACCGTGTGCAATAGCATCCTAAGATTAGCAAACATCATAAACATGTCATACATTCAGTGGAATCAAATCCGTCTATATAATTGTCATTTATCTAAGTCATTTATCTTGCTCTTTCATTGGAGGTTTTATTGTGTCCTTGCTTTTCATTGTGTCTGTCTCCTCTGTACTACTGTTATCTGAGCAAATCCTCTTTGTCCATATTCATTGTCAGCATCTAGTATTTCTAAGTATCTACTCTTCTGATCCCCCCGTGTGGTACCCGGGATCTGCAAAGAATAGGACCACTGTACCCTACCACGCATGATCGTAAAAGGCGACTAAGGAGGTTTCAGCATAGGGCCAGCAAAACTATCTGGTAAAAAAACTATCAGATTGCTACAGAAACAGAAGCAAGGGAAAAAACAAATGCAGGTGGAAGGAGAAATACGTATCAGGAAACTGAGCCCATGAAGGTTGTGGATGAAAGCCAGCCACTGGAAGTCCCCAGCCTGACTGCAGACCTCCTGGAACCTAAACACAAGATGCAAATAGGCAGCTGGAATGTAAGAACACTAAACCATACTGGAAAACTAGCACAAACCATCAAGGAAATGCACAGATACAAACTAGACATACTAGGAATACAAGAAGCAAGATGGACAGGACAAGGCAGAAGGAAATTAACAACACAGCACACAGAAGATACAATAATATGGTCAGGTAAAGAAGATCTTCATGAAGGAGGAGTAGCATTGATTATAACAAAAGAAGCATCAAGAGCATTGCTGAAATGGACCCCAATAAATGAGAGATTATTATATGCACGGTTCAACTCAAGATTCACGAAGCTGTCTATTATAGTTTGTTATGCACCAACAGAAGTAGCTGAAGAGGAATTAAAAGAAGATTTTTACAACAGCCTCCAAGCAACAGTAGAAACAATACCAAAGCATGATATGCTACTCATCTTGGGCGACTTCAATGCAAAAGTAGGTGAAGGAAATGAAGATAGAAGACGAATCATGGGAAGAGAAGGAATCAGAGAAATAAATGAAAATGGAGAAAGACTGTGCAGTTTCTGTGAAGAAAACACGATGACCATCGGAGGGACAATTTTCCAACACAAAAACATCCATAAGGTGACTTGGAGGTCACCAGATAAAACCACAGAAAACCAAATCAATCACATACTAATAAACAACAAGTGGAAACGGTCACTACAAGATGTGCGAGCAAGGAAAGGAGCAGATGTAGGAAGTGATCACAACCTTCTGGTAGCAAAAATAAAACTAAAATTAAGGAAAGCCAAAATCGGAGAACACAGAAAGATACATTTTGATACAAGAAAACTGATAGACCAGCAAACAAGAAATGAATTCTCAATAGTACTTAAGAACCGCTTCAGTGTCCTACACGACGAAGCAGAAATGTCCATATTAGAGTTCAATAAAACACTACAGGAAACAGCAAAAGAGGTGCTGGGATATCGGAAAAGGAGAAAAGAGGAATGGATAAGCGAGACCACATGGGAAAAGATAGAGCAAAGAAAAGAAATCAAGAAAAAATTACTGAACACCAAATCACAACGGCTTAAAGAACGAGTTTTAAGTAATTATGCACAAAAAGACAAAGAAGTGAAGGAATCATGCCATCAAGATAAACGTCAATATTATGACAACTTAGCAGAAACAGTAGAGAAAGCAGCATATACAAATGACATGAAAACCATGTATAAAATCACAAAGCAGATGACAGGTAACTTCAACACAAGATGTGAAAGTGCAGTAAGAACACAAAATGGACAACTGGTCAGTAGAGAAAGAGAAAAAATTGAAAGATGGAGGGAACACTTTAACACCCTACTAAACAGAACACAAGCAGCACAAACAATAGACATACCTGAAGCAAAAACTGAACTAAACATCAATACAGGACCAATAACAATAAATGAAGTAAAGGAGGCGATAAAGAAGCTAAAATCAGACAGGGCACCAGGTGAAGATGAAGTGACTGCTGAGATGTTGAAAGCAGAAGAAACAGAAACACCAAAACAACTTTGCCGGATATTACAACAAATTTGGGATCTAGAAAAAGCCCCAGGGGAGTGGAAAACTGGGCTTATAGTAAAACTACCAAAGAAGGGTGACCTAAGAGATCACGGGAACTGGAGAGGCATTACTCTACTGCCACTCACCAGTAAAGTATTTTGCAGAATAATCATCAATAGAATTGTACCAACACTTGAGGAAAAACTTCAGAAAGAGCAGGCAGGATTTAGGAAAGGAAGATCATACATAGACCACATATTTGTACTTAGACAAATATTAGAACAGGCAAATGAGTGGCATAGCACAACATATGCATTATTCATAGATTTTGAGAAAGCCTTTGACAGTGTCAACAGAGATGCACTGTGGAAAATCCTAAGACGGCATGGCCTCCCCCATAAAATAGTTAATGCAATCAAAGCCCTATAGAAGGGTTTTCAGTGCAAAGTGATTTGTGGAGAACATACCTCCAGCAGCTTTAAGGTACAAACAAGAGTGAAACAGGGATGTGTACTATCATCAACATAAATTTAACTTGGCAGTAGAATGGTTAATGAAGGAGGCAACATCAGACAAACGCAGAGGATTACAATGGACCCTTGACACAGTGCTGGAGGACCTTGACTTTGCGGACGACATTTGTCTATTATCAAGCAGTCACAAAGATATGCAAGATAAAATAAACAAGCTAACTCAGAATGCAAACAACATAGGACTAAAGATCAATGTAGGAAAGACAAAGTTAATGAAGCAAAATATAAACAACAGAAATGTACTCAGAGTAGATAACAAGTTAGTGGAGGAGGTCAACGAATTTGTATACCTTGGCAGCAGAGTAGTAGAAAATGGAGACAGCACAGAGGACATCAACAGCAGACTTACTAGAGCAAACCAGGCTTTTGCAATACTGCAGACTATATGGAAATAAAAAAAAACTAAGCATAAATATGAAAATCAGGATATTTAAGAGTAATGTTCTAAGTGTACTACTCTATGGAAGTGAATGCTGGAAAATCACCAAAACCATAGAAAACATGTTGAATTCTTTCCAGACTAAATGTTTACGAAGAATTAGAAAAATATTTTGGCCAAACACCATAAGAAATAACATCTTATTAGCAGAAATGCAGATGAAACCACTGACAACAATTATTGAGGAAAGACGCTGGCGATGGTTGGGACATGTGCTCCGAATGACTGACAACTCACTACCAAAAATAGCACTAAGATGGACACCATAGGGGAACAGAAGTAAGGGTAGACCAAAAGAGACAAGGAGAAGAACAACAGAAAGGATGCTGAGCAATAGAGGGCTCACCTGGGCAAGAGCAGAAAAAAAGGCGAAGGACAGGCATTTGTGGAAAACCCTTGCGATAGCCCCATGTGCCCTGGGCACTTAAGGTTCAGAGAGAGAGAGACTCTTCTGATCACTCTTCTGAGCTTATACAAATTTCACAGACTGCATACAAAGTTTCCTCTGCTTTTATTTACGTGGGGGGGGGGGAATATTTTTTTTTTTTCGATTTCATGACTCTTGGTGGAGGTCTGCACTCTCTGGGTGCTCTTGTTATTATTGTATATATAATCTGTATGTCATCTTTTCATTTAATATGGGGGCCCCTTTTGAAGATCTTGGTTCAGCTGCACCATATGGACCATCATAAATTCGGCTATGGAAAACTTCTATGGTGCCCCCCTTCCTTATTTGATGCCTAAGCACATGCTTATCATGCTTAATGGTTAATCCAGCACTGTACAGCACTGATATTAACTGTGTCACATGTGTTGGAAATTCCATTTTTTTCATTATTTCCCAATGTTTCTGGTGTTGTACACAATCAAAGTCTTTTGAATGAAAGATAAATATAGATTCACATTAAATTCTCTGCATTTCTTTATTATTAATCTTTTGTTGAAAATATGATCTCTTGATCCTCTTTCTTGCCTGAAACCAGCTTGGATCATATTGATTTCTCCTTCTATTTTCTTTTGAAGTCTACCCATTATGATTTTTAATAGAATTTTACTGTAATGCTAGGTAAATTAGACTGGTTAATGAAGGAGGCAACATCAGACAAACGCAGAGAATTACAATGGACCCCTGACACAGTGCTGGAGGACCTTGACTTTGCAGACAACATATGTCTACTATCAAGCAGCTGCAAAAATATGCAAGATAAAATAAACAAGCTAACTCAGAATGCAAACAACATAGGACTAAAGATCAATGTAGGAAAGACAAAGTTAATGCAGCAAAATGTGAGTAACAGAAGTGTAATCAGAGCAGATAGCAAGTTAGTGGAGGAGGTCAACAAATTTGTATATCTTGGCAGTAAAGTAGTAGAAAATGGAGACAGCACAGAGGACATTAACAGCAGATTTACTAGAGCAAACCAGGCTTTTACAATGCTGCAGACTATACGGAAATAAAAAAAACTTAGCATGAATACGAAAATCAGGATATTTAAGAGTAATGTTCTAAGTGTACTACTCTATGGAAGTGAATGCTGGAAAATCACCAAAACCATAGAAAACAAGTTGAATTCTTTCCAGACTAAATGTTTACGAAGAATTAGAAAAATATTTTGGCCTAACACCATAAGAAATAACATCTTGCTGGCAGAAATGCAGATGAAGCCACTGACACCAATTATTGATGAAAGACGCTGGCAATGGTTGGGACATGTGCTCCGAATGACTGACAACTCACTACCAAAAATAGCACTAAGATGGACACCATAGGGGAACAAAAGTAAGGGTAGACCAAAAGAGATATGGAGAAGAACAACAGAGAGGATACTGAACAATAGAGGGCTCACTTGTGCAAGAGCAGAAAAAAGGCAAAGGACAAGCATTTGTGGAAAACCCTTGCGGAAGCCCCCATGTGCCCTGGGCACTTAAGGTTCAGAGAGAGAGAGAACTAGGTAAATTATTGAAAGTCACATAGGTATGAATTAATTTTTACTGAAAGAAGGCTCATTATCATCATCATCATCAGGTGTCATGCCAATTGGCGTTGGCTATTATGCTTCTCCAGAGTACACAATCCTTCATGCAGGCCATCAGTTCAGTTGGTGATCTCCTCTCAAACCATTCCGTCAGACTGTCCAGTATCATTTCTCTTGGTCTTCCTCTTGATCTTCTTCCTTCTGTTATCCTTGTTGTTATAATATTTCCTATGCCCCCTCTTCTCATTGCATGTCCTATGAAAATACATTGTCTCTCTCTTATCTTTTTGACAAGGTTTTTTTGTCTCTCCAGCTCTTCTCATACATTCTTCATTAGTTATTTTTGCTGTCCAGGGGATTCACAACATTCTTCTAATAAACCACATTTCTGCTGCTTCCAATGATTTTTGTGCAGACTTGCCTATTGTCCATGATTCATTTCCATATAACAAGATAGGTTCAATATAGCATTTTAGGACTCATTTTCTAACATTCATTGATAAGGATGTGTTGGATAATATGTTTCTCATTCTCTGAAATGAAGTCTGTGCTTGGCCTATTCTGTTCCTAATTTCTGTTCTGCATTTCCCATCTGAAGTTATTACTGCTCCAAAGTATTTGAATTTCTGCACATGCTTTAGAATAGTTCCGTTTAATTTTATACTGCATGCTGGTGGATTCTGTTTCTTAGATATAACCATAGTCTCTGTCTTTTTGATGTTCAAAGTAAGGCTTTTCTGTTCACTTTCTTTGGCAACTTTATCCAAGAGATTTTGCAGGTCTTGTTGGTTCTCAGCTATCAGTACTGTGTCGTCAGCATACCGAAGGTTGTTAATATTGTATCCTCCAATTTTTATGCCTGGTTTTGTGATGATCGTTCTTAGAATATTCTCGCTGTACAGAGAAAAAAGGTCTGGAGACAGTACACATCCCTGTCGCACCCCTTGTTTTATAGGTTGATATTTTCCAGTTCTATTTTCAACTCGAATTGCTGCTTCTTGCTGCCAGTATAGATGTTTTACAATCCTCAGGTCTTTGCCGTCTATATTGATGTCTTCAAGCATTTTAATAATTTCATTATGTATCACCTTGTCGAATGCCTTGGTGTAATCAATGAAGCATAAGTAGAGATCTTTCTGTACTTCTAAAGCTCTTTCTGTTAGTGTTCGTAAAGCATAAATGGCATTGTGTGTTCCCTTTCCTTCAACAAATCCAAACTGTTCATCTGCTATTTCCATTTTTATCTTCTTCCTTGTTCTTCTCATAATTATTCTCAGAAGTAGCTTCGTTATGTGACATGAGAGGCTGATAGTCCGGTGGTCATCACATTCCTTTGCACCTGGTTTCTTTGGTAGTGCTATAAACGTGGATTTAAGCAGGTCACTGGGAATATAACCACTGTTGTAAATGTCATTCAGTAACTTGGTTATTATTTTTTTCCTGTCTCCTCTAGTGCCTCTGTTTCTTTTATTGTTATATTATCAAGCCCAGCCGCTTTTCCTTTCTTCATGTGTTTGATGGCATGTATGATTTCATCTTCAAGTATTGGTGGTCCATCACAGTTTTCAGTATCTAGTGTTAATTCTGGTCTTTCTCCTCCATATAGCTCACCGATATACTCTTTTCACAATGTCTTCTTTTCCCATTAACATTTTACCTTCTTTCGATTTCAGGCATCCTGTGGTATATTTTGTTTTCCTGCCTGTGAGTTCATTAATTCATTTGTGCATGTTTTTGTTGTCTTTATTATGAGAGTCCTCTATTTGTCTGCACTGTTCATTTAACCACACCTCTTTTGCTTCTCTGCATTTGCGTCTTATTTCTTTATTTATCTTGCTATATTTTTCCTCGTTATTTTTACTCCTCCTCCTCTTGTTCATCAGTCCTAAGATGTCGTCTGTCATCCATTTATTTTTAGAAGCTTCTTTTTTGGTGGTATTATCTCTTTAACAGTTTGGTGGATAGAATCTCTTAACATTGCCCATTGTTCATCTATACTATTTATCTTTGCTATTGCATTGTATCTATTTGTTATAATAATTTTGTATTGTTCTCATAGTTCTTGGTCATTTTTAAGGAGTTCTGTATTCAGTTTGATGTTTCTCACTTTTCTGCCTGCTTTCTTTAGCTTTATTCTAATTTTTCCACAGAGTGGGTCATGGTCACTACTGCAGTCAGCTCCTGGCATGGTTTTTGTTGTCAGTAATGCATTGCAGAATCGTTTGTTGATTAATATGTAGTCTATCTGGTTAAAAGTCTTTTTGTCTGGGCTGCACCATGTTGCCAGTCTTCAAGGATGTTGTTTAAACTGGGTGTTTCCTACAATCATACTGAGTATTCTTGCCCATTCAATTAATTTACAACCTCTGTCATTCCTCTCCCCCGGTCCATAGTCACCAACAATGTCTGAAGTTCTTCCTTTACCAACTTTGGCATTAAAATCTCCCATGACTATGGTAACTTCGTGTGACTTTGTGTGTTTTAGGGCTGTCTCTATGTCATATGAAAGAAGGCTACATTATTTTATTTACATAAATTTATAATGTAAACAAAGCAAATGCCTGCTGGTTAAAAACAAAGTTTGAACATAATGCTTTTATGCATATTTTTTGACACATAAATAAACCTGAAAAAAAAAACAGTGTTGCTACAGCAAAACTGAAATACTTTTTTCTCTCTTTCTAATTATCTGTCATCACTCTCGCTTTCGTATGCTCCACTTTTTTCTTTGTTTTTTATTTTCTTTTCTTAAAACAGACTTACATACTCAGTCTGATCTTCTTGCAATACAAATAAAGAATCCAATTTCTTTCTTATTTTTTTTTGGTGGGGGGGGGGGGTGGTTTTTCTCCCTAAAGATGGCCCTCAACTGAAGCAGTTTGGCTCAGAACATATGGTACATTTGTAAATTAATAATACAAAACAGCTCATATTAAGAAATAAGTTTTCAATAAAATAATTATTTCTTTATAGTTTCTTCTTTGACAGTTTATCATGTGTAGGTGCTGACAAATTCTTTGTTACTATTATGTGAATGCTCATGGTCACACATGCCGCTGCATCTGTGTATTTAACACACCATAAAAACAGATCTTCAAATAACCACAGTTGTGTACATTTCTTACATCCTTTATATGTCATTAAACATCACATATGGCTCACATGATAGTTCGGCAAGTTCTTCTGTTTTCTGTGAGCTTTTCAGCCTCATCAAGGGATTTTTGCCTAATTCAGAATTTCATGCAGTCGACTTCTTTTTCTTCAGCCTAATGTGTTCCACTTGATAGATTGTTTTGGGATTCTCTGATTGTTTCTTCTCATCACATGGCCAATATATGTCCATCTCCATTTTTTTGACTGCCAAAGAGACAGGTTGTTGTACACCAATCTGCCTTATCTCTGCACTGGTCTTGAATTCGTTCCACTTTATACACAGTATTTCCCTTTAGGCATTTGTTTTCAAAAGAGACTAATTTGTTTTCCATTTATTTAGTTGTTTTCCAGCTTTTGCATGCATAATTAAGAGTGGATATTACATTTGAATTGAATAACCTTACATTTCTAAATAACTAAAATGTAAATGAACATTGTGACAGATAAAAGGGATGGCGACTGTAGTAAAACTGGTTGAAATAAATAAGGTAGATAGAGGTGTATGGTGCAGTTTTACAAAGTGAGGGAGGGAGTGAGTAAGGTGAGAAAAAACAAATAAAAAGTATGAGAATGTATAAATGAAAAACATACAACATCCGATATTTCGGCATGAGCCTTATTCGAGGATACATACAAAACAAGACAAAAACATGAAGAACTTATCTGAAATGTCTTCCTCCAAGTCAGGACAGAAAAGTGTGTAGTAGAAGAGAGAAGGAAAGACCACGCTGCCTCTGAACAAAAGATGCCCGATAGAGCCAATCTTGAAGAAGAGGTGGAGAGAGGGGAGGAGAACAAGTGGGAGAAAGGGGTGGGGGGAAGGCAATAGAAACAGACAGGACAAGAACCTCAGGGACCTTTTAATTCGTAGTCATCTTAAGACAGATGACACGTTTTACGGTACCAGACGTTGCGGACGCCGTAGATGTAATACTTGTCCGTTTGTTGTCGAGGCTAGCCAGATCTCCTTCCCTAAGTCCACGTTGTCAGTTCAGGAGGGTTTCACCTGTACTTCACGGAATGTTATTTATGCTATCATGTGCAAACGTTGCGGTTTGAAGTACATAGGTGAGACTGGCTTACGGTTAGGAGATCGATTTCGCCAGCATCTCAATGATATTTCTAAGAGGGCCTGGACACCTGTGGCTAAACATTTTTGCCTTAGCAACCACAGGGGTAAACAGGACATTTCTGTTAGTGCTATCCGCTCTTGTTCTGCTGATGTACGATCTCGGAGGGTCCTAGAACAGCGCCTTATTTTCCAGACTGGCTGTCTCCATCCAGCTGGAATTAACAATGTCTTCAGCTTTCTGTAAGTTCTTTATTTTTCCACTGGCTTTTTTTTTTAACTCTATTTTCTTTCTCCATGCTACCCCTCCCTACTACCACCCTATTTTCTTCTCCGCCAACATATTGGTGTCTTTAGGGTATTGTCCTATTTACCAATTTCACATTTTCTCCCTGCAGGTGTTTATATTCTTCATTCACTATCTCCCCGCGTCCCCTTCCCCCCCCCGACACCTCTAGCGGCCATCATGTTTCTATTGCCTTCCCCCCACCCCTTTCTCCCACTTGTTCTCCTCCCCTCTCTCCACCTCTTCTTCAAGATTGGCTCTATCGGGCATCTTTTGTTCAGAGGCAGCGTGGTCTTTCCTTCTCTCTTCTACTACACACTTTTCTGTCCTGACTCAGAGGAAGACATTTCAGATAAGTTCTTCATGTTTTTGTCTTGTTTTGTATGTATCCTCGAATAAGGCTCACGCCAAAATATCGGATGTTGTATGTTTTTCATTTATACATTCTCATACTTTCTATTTGTTTTTTCTCACCTTACTCACTCCCTCCCTCACTTTATAAAACTGCACCATACACCTCTATCTACCTTATTTAAATGAACATTGCAATTTCTAATACAACAATCAATATATAAATTATGTGGCAGGATTACAACAGGTCCTCAACTGTTTGTAAATTATTTTTGTAAACGTTTCCTTTCAAGAAACCCCATAGACAATAATCTAATGGATTTAGATCTGGAGAATGAGCAGACCAAATTCCATGAGATATTATGCGATTTGCAAAAAATTTCTTCCCAAAAAACCGTGTGTTGCTCTAGCTGTGTTTGCTCTAGCTGTGTGTGCAGTTGCACCATCTTGTTTCAACCACGTTTCTTCAATTTCACGTTCATTCAGTTGTTCTAAAAAAATATTCCAGAATGTCAGTATGGTACTGATCGGCATTTATAGTGTTGTTGAAGAAAATTGGTCCAATTGATCGTTTTCTACTGACAGCACAACATACCCCAATTTTCGCATCATGTAGTGGCGCTTCATGAAATGCACTGGGATTAACACTGCTCCAAATATGATTATTTTGGCTATTAACGTATCCAGATAGATGAAACCATGCCTCATCAGAGAAGAATATTAAATCAAGAATTGACCTGTCTTCTTTAGCTAAAAATGCTTGAAACCACGTGGAGTAGTTAACTCTGGATTGATTGTCACACTTTTAGTTTAGACACAAGAGAAATCTTGTATGGATGAAAATTTAACCAATGTTTAAGAATTTTGTGCACTGTGCTCAGTGATACATTCACTTCTTGCGACATTTTCCTTAAGGTCTTGCATGGACTTTTCAGGACTCTGTCTTGGATATCTAGACATTTTTCTTCAGACACAGCAGGCCTACCAGATCGTGGAGCATCTTCCATAGTTACCATATCACGAAACTTATTCAACAAATTTCTAACCATAGTGCGATGAGGAGGTTCTTTATCAGGAAATTTTGTTATAAATCTTTGAACAACCATCCGTGTGTATCGACCACCATTTTGAAACACTTCTTCAACCAAAAAAATTCTTTCTTCCGTTGATAACACCATTCTGTTTTGAGTGCAAAAAAATTACTTCAGCAGATGACAACTATTCACTGCATTTTTCTTCATGACTGACTGCGCACCACATTTTTTTATGGCGTCATTTTCTTCATTTTTACATAGAAAGTGTATTGAGACTTTAAAAACACCCTGTATTAGAGTAATAAAATTATGAATGAGCATGGTCAAGTAGTGAAATATGTCTTCATAGCATTACTACATGATGATTCACAGCATTTTTACATGGCTCAGATCTGAGTCTACAAGAACAAATACTTCATAACTTACATCATTATTCTCATCATAGCCACTAACAGCATATGTATACATGATGAATCTACCGTCATTGAAGGAGCTTGGTGCACACTCTTTTGTTTCTGCATCATGTTCTGCACCCCAATTATGACCTGGATACAGAAGAAAGACTTGGTCAGTCAGCAGATAGTCTTATATCTTACATCCTTCCCATGCTGTTAAACATCACATAGGGCTCGCATGGTAGTTTGCAATGTTTTCCTGTCTTCGGTGAGCTTTCAACCTCATCAAGGGATATTATGCCTATTAATTTGGCCTCTCTTAACAGTGTCCTCTTTAGAGTTTCACATGGCCAACCTCTTTTTCTTCTGCCTGTTGTGTTCCACTTGATAGCTTGTTTTGGGATTCTCTGACTATTTCTTCTCATCACGTGACCAATATATGTCCATCTTCTTTTCCTGATCACCCATGAGACTGGTCGCTGTTCGCTCATTTGCCTTATCTCTGAGTTGCTCTTGAATTCATTCTAATTTATGCCAAGCATTTTCCTTAGGCATTTGTTTTCAAGAGTCTAATTTGTTGTTTATTTCTTTAGTTGTTTTCCAGCTTTCACATGCATAAATGAGAGTGGATATTACATTTAAATTGAATAGTCTTAACTTGGTTTTTGTGCTTATAACTTTTGAGTGCCATATGTGCTGATAGTACTAAGAATTAATTAATTTTTTAAAAAATCTGACCAGTATGTACAAATGCTCAGACTGGTATTGTATAAAATTTCAGATAACTACAATTAAGCCAGAAGAAGCAGATAAGAAAGAAGAAAAGTATCACAAAACTACCAAGAATAAAATATATTACAATTCTTATCTTATATCCCTCTCATGCTGTAAATGTCACATAGGGCTCGCAAGGTAGTTCACCAAGTTTTCCTGTTTTTGGCGAGCTTTTCAACTTCATCAAGGGATTTTATGTATGCAGGAAACTCTCTACTGTAGAGAGCGGAACAACAACACAACTCCTTCAGATCATCAGAGGAAGTACCCCCCCCCCCGACAAGTGTTTCGGCCCTATTAAACTCCTGACACTCTAAGGGGGGTGGGCCCCTCTGGGTCATGACTCCCAGAGGTCTTGTGAGTTGTTGTTTTTTTTTTCCTTCCCAGTGAACCTGTGATCTGCCAGTTGGCACTGCAGTTTTTGAAGTGCGTCTTTAGCAATTTAGCTACGGAGGACTGGTATTGGTGTGGCAAATGAAATTACTTATGTTCCCAATGCTTGTTTCGCATACTCCACAGCCAGCATGAGGTCTTTTCTGCTGTTTCTGGAAGGCTTCTCAATGCCCTTGCTCTTGCTTGTCCCTTTATGCCCAGTTGCTTACATAGGTCATATGCTGATGTTGCTATGAATTCTCTTGCTCCCACTTCTACAGCTATTACTTCTGCCCTGATTCCTGCCCCCTGCCTCAGTTGCTTGACCAGATCATTGTACTTCTCAAATCTGAATAAATGCTGTTCCTCTATTCTAGTTTCGTACAGGACCGTAAACTCGATCATTATTAATTCCTGTATTTCTGTGGAGTACACTACAACGTCCAGTCGCATTCCTGTGTTCTTGATGGCAGTCAGGTATTCTCTTCTTCCTGGAAGGTCCGCTATCGCATCCCAGTCATTTGTACCATCTAGCAGTGATGGTAAGGGAATGTCCCTGATTTCAATATTTGAAATTTGGCCTCTTTTAACAATGTCCTCTTTAGAGTTTCACGTGGGTGGCCTCTTTTTCTTCTGCCTGTTGTGTTCCACTTGATAGCTTGTTTTGGGATTCTCTGACTATTTCTTCTCATCACGTGACTGACATATGTCCATCTTCCTTTCATGATCACCCATGAGACTGGTTGTTGTTCAGTCATCTGCATTGTTCTTGAACTTGTTCCACTTTATACAGAGTATTTTCCTTAGGCATTTGTTTTCAAAAGAGTCTAGTTTGTCTATTTCTTTAGTTGTTTTCTAGCTTTCGCATGCATAAATGAGGGTGGATATTACATTTGAAGTGAATAGTCTTAACTTGGTTTTTGTGCTTATAACTTTTGAGTGCCATATGTTCTCATATTACTATTGCCTAATGTCAAATAATATATACTAATTCAACCAAAATGTATACTTGTTTCCTTAAAATGACAGGACCTGAGACAAATCCTTGATACAGCTGACAGAAGGTATATCTGCACCTTTAAAATGACAGGCTTTGAGATAAATACTTGATGGAACTGATTCTCAAATTATCTCTGGCAATGAATTTTAGTGCTAGAATTTCTGTCTTCACAATTACATTACATTTTTAGTGCTATATGCCACCAATTAATTCAAAGTGCATAAATTAAAAAAATTTTTAAAAAAAAGATGAGCTGTTAGAGGTTCTCACATCAATTACCTGCTGTTATGTCCATTCTGCAGCAATACTACATCATTCATTCATTTATTTGCATGTCCCTTGCGGAACTCTGCCTCCCAAACAGCACTCCTGTAGACCTCTCGGTTGTGAGCAAGATGGCCTGCTGCTGCTGCATTCATTTGCAGATCATCAACGATATCTTGCAGCCGTCTTCGTTTTGGTCTTCCTTTCTTTCTTTTTCCCATTATGTATCCTTCCAATATGGTCTTCTCTAAATTATCATGACGTTTAATGTGTCCAAAATATTTAAATTTTCTCTCTTTAATCCTCTTTACTAGCCAGCCTTCTTCAATATTAAGCTCATGATTGCTGTTTGGGTTTCTTGGTATATTTCCAGAAGATAGTTTACCATTGCTTTCCTTCTGGGCAAGTGACCGTACTAGTCATTGATCGTAGCCATTGTCCCTACATTGAGATCATCTGCCTACCATCATAGAATGGTGACCATAACCAACATTATCTGTCGGCTGCTCTCCCATTCCATCCACTACCTGCTCCCTAGGCTTCACGTCACCCTGATTGGGGGGCTATAAGGGTACTCCACCTTGCCCAAGGGTGTCCCGTAGACTGACAGAGGTAAGGAGGCATCTTACTTCTCCTTTGATAAGGAGATATTAATCTTAATATTACATCATTCTCAGATATTTATTGTGATTTTTCTTCAGATCATGTCCATTTCTTGGACTTTTGAAGTCTGTATTTCCTATCTTCCCTTCACTCACTGACACTTTTTTTTTTGTTTCTAGAGTGTGATTCACAGGCCGAAGAAAAAGAGGTCGACCATGTGAAACTCTAAAGAGGACACTGTTAAGAGAAGCCAATTCTGTGGGCATAACATCCCTTGATGAGACTGAAAAACTCTTAGTAAACTACCATGCAGGCCCTATGTGACATTTAACGGTACAGGAAGGATGTAAGATGTAAGAAGAGTGTGATTTAGTATGTCTCATCATGCACATAGCTAATTTATTTTCTGAAGCTAAATTCCTTAGTACAACTTTATCGTTGATGATCTGTGAATGGACACATCTGCAACAGACCATCTTGCTTACAACCAAGAGGCCTACAGGAGAGCTGTTAGGGAGGCAAAGTTCTGCAAGGGACATGCAAATGACTGACTGACTTTCCTCAGTACTAGAATACTGGGTGCCTAAATGGATTGACTGGCAGGTGCTGGTTTCAAATAAAATATTTGTGAGAAAATAAATCATTTTTTTATTAGATTGCTTATGCTGACATCAAGAATTGTATTTGATTCAGAAGAAAACATCTGCATATTCTTGTATGTCAGCAAAACATCTGTAAAATTATCTATGATTATGTTATCTAGACTTCATTGATACATTCAACTTAATCATCTGATTGTTATTTGTGAAGATGTATGAAATTTATTTTGCTCATACATTTTGGCCCAATGTGAATTTATACATACAGTCGAACCCACTTAATACCACACCACTTTATCTCACAACCTGGATACTGTCACAGAAATTTGTATCCCCATCCAACTCCCATAAGTAATTAATGAGCTTTACTCTGGTTAATATCACCCTGCTTATTGGCACAAATTGGTTAATGTCACTGTATTTTTGCACTCGGAGGAGTTAAAGACTTCGCTTTGTATCACAAACTGGGCAAGTCCAAGCTATAAATATCTCACAAGCCTTACCATTTCCACGATTCATCAAAGAAGAGGCTGGCTGTTTGATCGCCGAGTACATGCCGCATCAACCTTTTGAACATGTGGGTGGTGTAAAAGAAGGGCTTAACAGCCCTTTCATAAGAACATGATGGCTTTTTTCAGTCATTACTTGTCTTTTTTATCAAGACATGGGTGGTGTTAAGCTGGCAACGCCGAGTTGATAGTTGGTCATTTTCAAGAAGCATATAGCCTGGAACTTCTCTCTGGTTCTTGTTGTGATAGATAATGGTTACTAAATACAAATGTGTCGAACTGGATTAAAGTGTTAAATTAGACATTCTGAAGCAAGCTGATGAAAGTTATGAGAAAGGATACTGCAGATACATATGAAACTAATGTTTCAGCTGTACTAAAACTTTAAAAACCAAGATAAAACTTAACGAGACTTTTACTCATCATAGACAGTGCTGTTGAGAATAGTACTGATGAGGTCAATGAGTTCATCATGGACCAGGTGCCCACCAAACCTGTTTTTTATGCTCAAGTCTGTGAGCAAATTCGAGACTGTGTGCTCATTCATTTATGTCTGACGTGACACACAGAACATTTTTAATGCTGTAGTGCACGTAAATTACTTTTTGGTTAACAGACCAGTTACCATTCATTCATTCATTTGCATGTCCCTTGTGGAACTTTGCCTCCCAAACAGCACTCCTGTAGGCCTCTCGGTTGTGAGCAAGATGGCCTGCTGCTGCTGCATCTATTTGCAGATCGTCAATGATGTCTTGCAGCCATCTTCATTTTGGTCTTCCTCTTTCTTTTTCCCATTATGTATTCTTCCAATACGGTCTTCTCTAAATTATCATGACGTTTAATGTATCCAAAATATTTAAATTTTCTCTCTTTAATCCTCTTTATTAGCCAGCCTTCTTCAATATTAAGCTCTTGTCGTATAGATATATTTGTTCTTTTTTGTGTCCATGATATTTGAAGAATTCTTCTGTAGCATTTACATTCAAAGGCGTTTATGTGTTTCTCAGCTGTGTCCAGGTCTCACAAGCATATGTTGCGATGGGAAAGATGCATGCCCTTAAAAATCTTATAATTGTGGTTCTGTCTGCTCCTCTCCACAGATTCTTTATTTGTTTTACTTTCTGAAGAGCGATAGATGTCCTCCTTTTAATTTCCCTCATTGTATCTCCATTACTAGTTAGTAGTGATCCAAGATATTCAAAACTCTCCACTTCTTCCAGTTTTTCATCATTGATACATATTTCAGCTGCCTTATTTGTTTTGTCAGTTATCATCAATTTAGTTTTCTTTGCATTAAGATAGAGGTTCTGCTCTTCGCCGTTCTTACGAACTGACATAATTAGTTTTTCCACTCCTTTTTGTGTTGTGGACAGTAATACTGTGTCCAGTTACCATTACACAACGCAAAATCATGTATTTGTTCTTCTTCTTCTTCGTTCGCATTGTCTGTCTATATCTGCAGTCCTGTCTCTTGGATAAATTTCACTGTTTTTTGTAATTCATGTATGGAACCGTAGAGCTTATCTTCTTTAGTGGTTTTACTGGGCCAGTAATTATTTCTCAGTGTCTCATAGTTGGTGCAGTTCTGGAGGATATGTTCCACAGTTTGGAGCACCTGGGCACATGTACATAGATTAGTAGTACCAACCTTAAACTTTGTATACATATGACTTCAGAGGCGGCTGTGTCCTGTTCGGAGACGGAAGATGGTGACTTGTTCCTTTCTGTTTAGCATGTGATAGTCATCATGTGGTGGTGTTTGTGGCTTCCTGTAGGTTTTTATCATGCTTTTCTTCTGATTATAGGTGACTGGTATGTCTGGTTGCTCCATTTCAGTGCCCTCTTTGGCCGGATGGTCAGCTTTCTCATTGCCTGGTATCCCACAGTGGGAGGGAATCCATTGCAAAGTGACTCTGTGTTGTAAGCCAATTTTTGACAAGGCATCCTTAAGGTCTGGTAGTTTGTTGCACTGAAGAGCATCCAATACTGATTTTGCATCTGTGAGAATTACTATGGGGCACGTATCAATTCTGGAGTCGGATAGTTTTTCAACTGCAGCAATAATTGCCCTAACTTCTGCATCATAGTTGTTGCAGATTTTCCAGTGAGTATGGAAATATTGTCAGTGGTGTTGTTTGGATATTCAATATGTGTTCCTGCCCCTCCATTCTTTATGGCATTATGTGCAGATCCATCTGTATACACACGTATCCAGGTGTCACATGGATATTTATCATCTAGAACACTAAGTGTGGCTGTTGATCTTACAAGACTGCTCTGCATCTCACCATTCTGCACACCTTTCACTTCAGTCTGAATAGTTATTTGTGTATAATCTGCTTCTTTCCATGGTATATGCTCTGGTACAGATGATAATGGAGCGACTACAGTTGGAAGGTCAGGTATCAGCTTACGCATAAGCTTGGCCTGATGAATGAAGCTGCTTCTTTTAAGCCGTCTTAGTGCCAAGTTATTGAATCTCTCCTTCAGGGGATGGCTTACAGAGCTAAGGAATTTCTCTCCCATGGTCATGACCTTTGTGTCTCTACGTTCCTTTAGCGCTTGAACACCAACTATTTTCTGCATTTCTACTGTTGGTGTGGACCTCATGGCACCTGTGATAATCCGTAGTGACTGATTTTGAACCTTGTCTAGATTATACAGCGTAGTGTTTGATGCTGTGCACCAAGATGTCGAGCAATATTCTAAATGTGGTAGAATACTTTGCTGATATACATTCTTGAGGATTCTTTCACTAGCTCCCCATGTGGTTCCACTCAATTTTCTTAATATGGCTAGTTTTCTTCTGGCTTTTGCTTCTGCACTGTTGATGTGTTGCTTCCAGGTCAGTTTTGAGTCAAGAGTCACTCCTAAGTAAGTGGGTTGGTTGTCCATCCTTAAGGATATTTCATTTACAAAGATCTTACCTGCTTTCTGTTTAGATGAGAGAGTGAACAGAGTGGTACTTGATTTCTCTGTGTTTATACTTACACACCATTTGTTTGTCCATGATGTCAAGATGTCTGCTGCTCTTTGGAGTCTCTGTGTAGCAACTGTTGCATATTCATCTGTACACCACATGACCAGATCATCTGCATACAGTGCCGCTTTGATTCCATAGGGAAGTTCCTTGACCAGGTCATTAATGAATACAAGGTATAGTGTAGGTGAAAGGACTCCTCCTTGTGGTACACCGTGTCGCAGAAGTACTTTCTGGCTTTCGTGTCCATCCATTACCACTCTAGCTCTTCTATTGTGTAAATAGGACTTTAACCAGTTGTACAGTCTTCCATTCACATTGCAGTTTCTTAGTTTCCACAGCAGACCTTTTTTCCATACTTTATCAAAGGCTTTCTTCAGGTCTATCCATGCTGCTAGTACAAGGTTTTTCTCTTGGAATGCATCCTCAATCTCTTGAGAGAGATAGGTCACTTGATCTTCTGTACTGTAGTACTGCCTAAATCCTGCTTGTTGTGGAATGAGAAGGTTTTCACTTTCTAGGTACCATTTTAGCCTCAGGTCAATGATGCGTTCCATCATTTTGCATAGGCAGCTAGTGAGACTGATTGGCCTGTAGCTGGAGGCAGTATCACTGTTTTTCCCTGGCTTTAGCAGTGGTAACATGCTTGCTTCCTTCCAGATTTGAGGTAACTTACCTGTGCTCCAGCACATATTGAAAATATCCAACAGCTTTCCCATTGCTGCCATTCCCAGGTTCTTGATCATATCATTGGACACTCCATCTGGTCCTGGTGATTTCCTTGGTTTCAGTTTACTAACTGCTAGGTCTAACTTACTGCATGTGACTGGTGCATCCATGACCTCCACTTTTCTGACTTGTTCCTCTTCTTTCTGTGGCTTAATGCGCACTGTACGCTCTTTCTCTGGATGGATATCAACGTTGCAGTCCTGTGCAAACATGCGAGCAAAGTGATCTGCTACCTGCTTACCTGTAAGAGTTTTCCCATCCTCTATTAGTGTAATCTTTGTACTTCTTCCAGTACTCTCATCATTTAACTGTTTGATTAGTTTCCACAGTTTCCTTCCATCCTTTTCAAAGATTTGGGACTCTGTTTTCTCTCTCCAACTTTCCTGTCTGGCTTGCAGCTTAGCTCTCTGAAATTTGGCCTTAGAATGTTGGTAATTATTGTGGTGTTCTTGGCATGGTCTATCTTCTGCTTGCTTTCGAGCTGCTTCCACGTCATCATGGAATTTTCCCAGCTCACTAGACCAGTACGGTTTATAGTCCCTGCGAGCTCCTCTGGGAATGGTTTCACGAGCGGCCTGAAGGATACAAGCATTGAATTCCTTCACTATGCTGTTAATATCCTTACCTTCTATGGACAGCTGTCCACCAGGATACCTGTACGATGTCTGTACATTGTCCAGTTTGCTTTTTTATAGTTCCATCTGGGGAGAGGGCTACTGGTGTTGAGGAGTTCATTTTCTATTGTCAGGAAGACTGGTCGATGGTCGCTACCTCCAAGTTGTTTTCCAACTTCACATGTGATGTTCTACTTCAGATCTGGAGAGTGGAATGCCAGATCTGGTGTTGAGGTTGTATGCCAAGCCACTGAGTAAAATGTTGGGGGATCCACTGGCTGGTTGATCAGGAGAAATCTATTATCATCCTGCCAGCTCTCAACTTCCTCTCCTCTCTTGTCTATGTGGTCATAGCCCCAGCTCTGGGAATGGCTGTTAAAATCGCCACAGACCATCAGTCTCTCTTTGTGTGGGATTGTTTCTAAAGCAAGTGGGCGGTCATTAGGACAGTAATAGTTAAGGAGGTGGAAATCTGTATTACTACTTTTTAGATGGATCATCTGGTATTCGGCTCCTTCCATGTACACTCCCACCTGACATGTGCTGATGTTATTCTTAACAAGTGTGAGTACTTCTCCTTTTCTTCTGTCCTGTCGGTCTGATCTAAAAATGTATTTGTTAAAAAACTGTTTGTGCTGAAAAGTCAGATGCTGCTTGATTTTAGTGTTACCTATACTGTAATTTAATGAATAAGATTTACTGTATTTTATGATTAATACATTTTGTGTTCGATAACAATAGCTTTGGCTGTTTGTTATGTAGCAAATGTGGGACACACTTTATACTGCTGCAGTTTAAGTTCTTGTAATGGACCCCACTTAATGTCAATTCCGCTTAATGTCACCATATTTTGACAGTCAAGACTATGTGACATTAAGTGGGTTTGAGTGTAGTTTCCTTTATAATGGTCCAAATTTTAATATCTAAAATTTTTATTTTAATATCTGTTTTTCTACATGCAAACAACCCTCTGTAATATGTAGGCCTTGATGTCTCTCATCCTGCATTTGGTGATCTGCCATTCATGTATATTTTGTTCTAAACCACGATGTGTTATGAGTAAATTCTGACTGAACTTTACCAGGGCAGCACTTTATTGGAAATAAAGATATCTACTAACTACTTCTTATGCATTATACGTATGGGGCTTCTTGAAGGTTCACCCAAAGGGAACTGCAGGATCATATAAATAGTGCAGTATTTGTTTACCAGGCAGACATCTTAACACTGAGAAATATGTAAAAACAATTTAAGAAATACATTAAAATTTATGAAGAAAGTATGAAATAATGTTTGCTAATAACTATTCTACTCACCAAATTCTGCAACATTCAGACATCATATGAAATATAAAAAAATATTACAGTTAATAAAATATTTATGATTTATAAAAATTACAACAAATATCATGAATAACATGTGGATACCATGACAACACCTCATACAAGTCAATTAGAAAGAACTTTTTTCACACAGTTTCATTCTCAGTGTTTTAATTGTCCTTCTACCTGGTGCATTCACCAAGTGACAGAATGGCCTCTAGATACAGAAGTTTTGCTGCGAATATATTGAATGAGCAGCCATGGACCAACCAGTCGATGGTGACTGAAAGGAGGGGAGTTGACAAAGTGGGGCTACTAACTTTATAAAATACCTCACAACTCAGTGATATGACCAGTGGTGTGTAAGAGATGCCATAACCTCCCCCCCCCCCCACCGTCTTGTGGGCTAGGCTCTTTTCAGAACCAAAAGCTAGTAGAATCCACTGCAAATGAACTGAAAGCAACGGAAAAGTGCTGTAAATTGTAAATCCTAGAATAATCATACCTAGACACAAATCTCAATGAACTGTAAATGACATTAAAAGATGTTCAGTGACAGCCCTGTCTGGTAAGGAACTACATGAGTCACAGGTGAAACCAGACCATCATCATATAGCCATTGTTGGCAAAACAGCAATTGGATTAGGCATCTGGAATGTTAGAACATTAATGGAGCCAGAGAAATTAGATAACATCAACTGGGAGTGTTAGAACATGAATGTAGCCAGAGAAATTAGATAACATCAACCGGGAGTGTTAGAACATTAATGTAGCCAGGGAAATTAGATAACGTGAAAATGGAAATTATAAGAATGAAAATCAACATTTTAGGAATGAGTGAAGTAAGGTGTGAAGGAGCAGGTAAGATTATGTCTGATAAATATAAAATCATACACTCAGGAGGAACCAGGGATGGATGTGGAGTGGGTATTATTATTAATGAAGAATATACTAACACAGTACAGGGACTCTGGAATGTGTCAGATAGAGTATCAATGGTAAAACTGAAAGGCAAGCCAATAGATATTAATATTATTCATGTATATGCTCGAACAACAAACAACTCAGATGAAGATATTGAGAAATTTTACAGCAAAATGGAGACAGCCATGAAACAAACCAAATCACATTAATCCTAGGAGATTTTGATGCAACAGTAAGAAACTTGAAACACAAAGATATTGTTTGAATTTATGGATTAGAAGAAAAAAACAAAAGTGGTAATAAACTGACAGAATGGACAAGCATGAATAATATGATTTTCCTTGTTAATTTCAAATCCTATTTTACTAGCCATTGAAGACAGGGTATCTGTTTTTTCTTGCATTGATTTCACATTGTCACTGATAAGAGTTATGTCAAATGCAAAATCAAGATCTTCTAGTTGAGTCCCATGTACTCAATCAATGCCTGTTTTACCTGTCCAGAATTTTTTCATTATGAAGTGTATGGCAATTCCAAAAAGCAAGGGAGATAGTATACATCCTTGTTTCACAGCTGTTTCAATCATGGACTACTGGCAGACAAATGAGTAAATCACTGGAGGCAACAGAGATATAGTTTCTGAGAAGAATGATGAGGATCCCATGGACAATCAAGATAACTACAGTGTTAGAGACAAGGTAACGAAAAATGTATAATAATAAAGATGTTGAAGAGACAATCATCATTCTTGGAGCATGTGATGAGAAGAGAGAAACTGGAAAACATCATAACACTGGGCAAAACTGAAGGCAGGAGAGACAGAGAATGACCGAGGGAACAGATATTAGAAGGCCTGACACTATGGCATGGAAAGAAATCAGCAACAAAGTGACTCAGAAATGTCAATGACCAAGATCTGTGGAGGAATGTCTGGCATAGCAGGTGATGACAATGTTTGAATCAGACTCACCATGGGCAGTAACTATCATAGCTTCCATTGTCAACAAGGTGTTTCCCCTTGTGTTCATTGATGAGCTAAAACCGGTGTTGGTAAAATGCTCTCTAAACCCTATAGAGTAGGAAGTATAACATGGGAATAGAAAAAGCAATCAGTGGTAGCTCAGTTGCAATGAAAAAAAAATATTTGTTTGTTATACTAAATAATGATGAATGTAACCAATGCTGGCATACTACAGGCCTCTGATGGCTTTTGGTGATAGTCTTTGATGTATATGTTACAATTTTTTATGTTCCTGCAGTCAGCTTATCTATCTCTTGTCTTGGTATCTGGCCAAGTTGCTTACTGTTCATACTTGACATTGTTTAAACCTGGCTTTTCGTGTACAGTTTTTATGTCCCTTAAATATGGCCAAAACACTTCAGATCTGTCAAATTCAAAGTAACTCTGTAAAAACATGAACTCCTGGCAGCTTTTAAACTGCTGCAGACTATCTTGGTCTGCTTTTTGGAAATGCTTTTATTTACCACAAATAATCAAACACAAATAAAGTGAAGATTGCACAAATGCAGTGATTTTTAAGCTGGAGTCCATGGACCAACAAATGGATTTATTTAATTTTTAAAAAAAAAGATTTTTAACTTTCAGTCCATGGAGCAAAAAATGGATTTATTCAATTAAAAAAATTATCTTTAACTTTGGGTCCATGGACCAACAAATGGATTTATTTAATTTTTTAAAATCTTAAAATCATCTGGGTTCTATTTATTGCTTTATTTTTAATGAAGAGTCCACAGCCAAAAAAATGTTAAGAACCATTGCACTTATACAAGAACTTCATTATTAACTCATTTACTTGTGTATTTTGAATTCTTTCCCTAGCTTTTAAATGAAATTACAGTTTACAGTACTAATGTCTCAAACTTTTGTAATAGAACAGGATAGGTAATGGGTTGGACAAAAATAAAATAGTAGTCTCCCCTTAGAGATTTGGATGCTTATAGGGGGTGGCAGTGGGAAAATCAGTTGAAAAAGCTCGCATGTATTTGCACTCATGATGAACACATTTGGAAGAGATGCACAGAAAATAGGCAGACAAGAAGAAAAAAAAATGATTAGAGACGGGCAAGAAGAAAGTAGGTTCCAGAAATGTAGACACGCAAGTTTTTCATCATAGTCAGTACTTAGGCTGTCAAAATGGTAGAATGTAAATTGTAGTCTGTCATTTGTAGGAATGCTTAGTATTGGTTAAATTTGTCCTTTTTAGGACAGTTTCTTCTGGATTCAGTTTTTGAGAGAGTATGTGGTATTATCTGTAGTAAGAAGCAAAAATGTCCTTCAACATCTTGTTGTGAGAAAGATCGTTCTATGGCAACAGCAAGTCATCCGGACGCTTTTTCATGTATTTGTGAATTCCATCAGTCTTTTCACGCAACATCCATTTTGCAACATCCACTAACAAATGTGGTTTCATCAATAAATCTGTTCTATTGTAACGTTCGGAGTTAGGTGATTATTGGCTTATGTTTTGTGTCACAACTGCGCAGCTGGAATGGTCAGATAATTTATTTATTCATAAATTGTGTATGAATTTTGTTAGTGATCCTGAGTTAGATGAAGTTGCATAAAGCATATCATCGTAATGAAGTGAGGCAAGTGTAACAACTTCATGATGTCACTGAAGTTCAAGGCACTCAGCCATAAGCATAAAGAAAAACACAATTTTAGTGGTACAAAGACCAGACCAGGTCAAGGCTATTTATATAGTCAACTGGCCATGTAGGAGAAACTAATCTTCTTTACTTTGACTAGAAGAAAAATTGCTCATTATCTGAATTTTATGTGGAGAAAATCTTGTGAGATGATCATGAAGAAACAGTAAATGAGGCAAAGATCCAGAGTAACAAAGAACAGGGCAAAGAAAGATACAAATAATGACTCCAGCAGAGGCAGAAACTTTCTTGTACATACTTTTCGAAGTACAGATTCCTCCAGTGCTGTACATCCGTGGCTCAGCAATATATGCAAGGCCAAGAACTCCACCACCAAATCTGCGGTATGTGAACAGATGAGCAAGACAGAATTTTCCTACATCACCATCCATTCCAAATTGCTGTGAAACAAAAACAGTGATTGAGATGTGGAATAAAAATAGTAATGTAAATATTAGTTAGAAGGGACTATCATCCATGCACTCCAGACAGTCTTAGGTGCTTTGACCTCCCCTTCATCTCCTTTAGTGTACAGTAACTGATTACAACTATTCTTTGTTGGTTTACCATCCGCCTGGAGCTCTTGATGAAGGTTCATTTTTATTCACCCCAACTTTCACCCCCAACTCATTCATTTTTGGTAGTGACACTAGTTTACAGATGTCAGGGAAGTCCTTTGTTCAAATAGCTTCTCTTATAGCACTGATGATGTCTGATTTATTGCCTACTCTACCTCCATGATAGCTGTATATCTGATCTGCATGGCCTGGTGCAAAAATGAAGGTCAGTTGATGGATTTTTAACATCTGTGGAGATTCAAGTAACTGTTGCTTTGAGACCCAGACTGAATTTTCTTTAGCATGTTCACTGAGTTGCTCAAAATGCATGCCTGCATATAGTTTTGTGACTTGAGCCAGATCAGAGCTTTTGTCACAGCCATGGTGTGAGTCTGCTTGTAATTGCAGCAAAAGCACCACTAATTTCTTTCAGTGTTCTGCTATTTGTGTTGACTGTAAAGGCCCAGGCGCATGCCTATTCCAAACCACTGATCTATCTCTATATATAACAGCAATGTCATCTCTGGTGTTTTCACTAGTTATTGCTTTGACTTCAGCATCTACTGCAGCAGAAATATGTTCTCTGCATCCTCTATCAAGTGTAATAAGATCTTTGAAGTTTGGTGGTGTGGGTACCCATTCTTGTCCCGGATCTATATTCTCAGGAGGCCACAACTCATGCATTACATTTTCTGCATGGTCCATCCACAATTTGCCTCTCTTGAGTCTGTTTCATTTTACTCTTACCTATTCGTTATGGAATGGGTTCCTTGTTTATGCTTATTTTGAAGTAGGACTGTGTCCTGGTTAATTTTATTCTGTTGTCCATGGTAGAAAAGTCTAGCAGATACATCACAGCCTTGCAGGATGTTTCTGGTGTATTGAAGAATAATATGCATTGCCTTATTCTTTATTCTCTCAAGCCTTCCTATCTGTGTGGGGCTGAGTGTTTCACACGCTGTGTGAGTTGCCAATGCAAGCTCACTCACTGAGAGGACTAGTTCCTAATATAAGAAAACTAACAGATTCTGTATAAGGTTTGCTGCTGCCATAATTTTTATTGCAGTTAATCTTTTCCTGGCCTTAATTGTGATGTTGTCTATACATTCTTATGTTGTGATCGAACTTTACGCTCTGATACTTCATTGGGTTAGATCATTCAATAGCATCCTCACAGAATTTGTTTAAAAAGCATGAAAACACATACACAATGTTCTAGATTTCAGAATTTTCTGAATTTTAGTAAAGGTAGTACACAGTTCAACATACACACACAAAAATGAGACTGACCCTGTAGCTTGAGAACCAAGAGTGGAAGGGGAGAAACAAAGAGGTGGTTACAAAGTATGTTCTGACCTGCCACTGTAAGACATCACTTTACTTAGCATCAGTGGGCACGTGTTAAAATATGAGACATTTACCTATGCACCAAGACAATGCACCAACCATCAGCCATAGCACTTTATCTGTGAGGCAGTTTTTAGCAAATCACAACATCACTGTGTTCAAACACCCACCATATTTACCAGACCTGGCTCCCTGTGACCTCTGACTATTCCAAAAGATCAAATCATGCTCAAAGGAACCTAATTTTTGTCAGAAGAAGATATGAAAGAAAAAAAACGATGGTGGTCCTCAACAGCCTTTCAAAAAATGATCTACAGTACTGCTACGAACTTTGGCAGCATTGTAAGCAGCTTTGTGTCAACTCAAATGGAAACTATTATGAAGGAGATCAAATCTGATTTTCTCAGCTGGCTCAATAAAATGAAATACAAGTACAGTGTGTGTATGTGTTTTTGTGTGTGTGTGTGCGTGCGTGCGCACTCTCTCTCTCTCTGCATCTCATGTTACACAGGAAAAATTCTACATTATTGTTGTAAATGAAAGGGATGATTGTATTTTTTCTTTTTTTTCCTTCAAGCGTAAAACTAAGTATCAGTTCAAACGCCTACAGGTTCAGTCTAAGCTAAGTGCAACTTTAGGTTCTTGATATCACCATACAGCCTTATATGGGTTGGTGCTGATATGTGCCTTTTTTTTCAAATCCTCATATACAGGAAAATCCTGCAACAAATGATGGGCTATCATCTTTCTCATGCCATGGTGCCCACTCATCTTTAGCATGTTTCATATGTGACATTTCAGTCTATTTTGGCCAGTGCACAGTCTGCCAAGTGTGGCAGGTTCTTCTGGAAAATTCTGGTTAACCTAGTAATGATCAGCATACACCAGAAAAACCACCCTGAAAGAAAATGCCAGTGGATGAACTGTCATCAGACTCCGAAGATGAGCCAGTGATACCTCTCTCCTCTTGCATGAAAACAGTCATTGAGTGATACAGACTTTAGCAACAAACTGACACTAACTTGGATCCACTACATTGGTGAAAGCTATAGAAGGACTAATAACCAGTTATGTGTGAGTCAGTCAGAAAATATTTTGCATCCCCATTCACTGCTGTCCCTTGCTAATGTTTGTTTTCTATACCTGGACACGTTAAACTAGGTAAGCTAACATTTCATAAACACATGCCTGAAATACAGTAGAAAATATCCTAATCTTGACATCTACCTGGTCACTATAGTGATTACTATAACTGGTTCCACTGGTTACCATAACTGGTTTATATTACGAAAACGACCTAGTAAATATCAATCAGTAAAATCAGCTGGAGGATAATATGGCCAGTAGCTAATGATGCTCAGTCTGCATGGAAAAGAATCAGCCAGTTCTGACTTTGGTTCAGCTTGGAAGCATTTTATAAAGATCGTTGCAAATAAAGAAAAAACATTTCATACAAACATTTGCTTTTTTTTGATGATGTTGTAAAGCATGTTTAGTTTTACATTTTAAAAAAAAACATATAAAGTACTGAATGTTGTACTGAGAAAACCAATATTTCAGAAAGTACTGTATGCAAGATGAAAAACATGTACAGCTGCACTGGTTTTTCAAATATCCTAGTACAAACACTGCCTCTGTCACTGTCAAACTTATATCACCACGTTTGGCAAATGAAATTATCATGATACTGAATTCTATAGTCTCATTTAAATCACTAAAGAATTATTTACTATGGATGTAAATATGAAGTTTAAATAATACTCAATGAAAATTTAGGAAAACTAGGCTCACATTCATATCTTAATTCAAAGCCAAATTAACACTGGGAAGCTACTCCTAAAAAAGATCTTAATTTTACATAAAAGTAACACAAAATAGCTAGAATAATCACTCCAAAAATATTAATAAATACATTATCTGGAAGTGAATGATGGCATTGAAAATTCCAACTTAGATTTCATGGAGATCCAGTATCCAAAACATATAACTACAGATAATCTAAACCAGCAGTTTACATTTCTGGCATGTGTTGATGGGAGAAAAAAAAAATGCAGCCACATATGCTAGCAAATATAGGAAATCAAAAGGAAAAACACCCAAGGAAAGTGGAACTGGGTTCTCACTTTCAGTTTCAGCCAATGAACAACTCCAGCCAAAGGGAAATTCTGGTATGACCTGCATGGTGTTTGACAGTCTGCTTAATGCCAACATGGTTGATCAAGATGCCCACTGTTTTCCATCATGTACCAAGTCTAATTTTTGACTAACTGGCAAACAAGGGTCTTAATTTTTGACCAGCTGATGCAGGTCCTATGGGGACTGTATACGTTGCTATTTTGGTTTTTGGTACAATTCAACTGTTATCTCATAGATTTAGAAATGTCATTGCCAGATGATCAGTAAGTTACAACAAGTAAGTTACACTTTTTTGCACATAAAATTCCTACAAAAATCATCCTGTGTCTCACTCCTCAGTGATTAGATTTTGGTAGACTTTGGGCTAGAGGTTATCAGTACTAGATGAACACCTCCAAACATACTAGTCTCCTGATGAGCCCAGAATGAAATATACATGATTATAAATGATTACATTATGATTACAAATGAAAACAATATTAAAATATAAAAAAATAAGTCTTACTATTTCCAGACATTAAGTGATGCAACCTATTGATCTATAGTAACATTTCATATGGATGAATCAACTGTCATATATTAAAACCAAAAACCTGCATAAAACTATATTACTTGTCAAATCACAGGTATATCTTATATACTGGTGCAACTTATATGGTGAAAAATATGGTAGGTATATACATTTCTTTCACTCACTCACTCACTCACCCACCCACCCACCCTAACACCCCACCCATTCACTCACTCACTCACACACACACACACACACACAGGCAGACAGAGGGAGTGAGATGTTTGGAGAAAGATGTCACAAATACCCTGGACAGACAGAAAACAAATGGAGAGGTCCTTGGAGAAGTTTCATGACAATGAAAATTGTTTAAAATTATGAGAAAAAGACAGTCAAAATTTCTTGGACATGTTATGAAAAGACAGAAGCTAGAGAACTTAGTAATGATTCGAAAATTCAAAACAAAAACGAAGAAAGGATGGCCAAGAGAAAAATATCTCAGTGGTTACTGACCAAGTGACGTAGGGAAAAAAAAGGATTTGAACTGATTGAAAACACCAAGGACCACACAAGATCTAGAAGCACGGCATATAATAATAATAAAACTACATATAAATATATATATATATATATATATTAGGGCTGTTGCTCAACTTAAAAATGTGATTCTAATTTAGTCGCATGATTAATTAAAGTTTTAAATAAAAATTAACTGCATATTAATTGAAATTTTATGTACTTCTTTCAAGAATATTAATACTGTTCAATAATGCAGACACAGCAATAGGTGATACATTATCTCCATTACTATTCAACCTAGTAATAGAAAAGGTAATCAGAAAAGTGAAAGAAGAAAGCAGTACAGAAGAACAAGCTAAAATACTAGGATACCCTTATGACATCAACCTGGTGGGGAAACTATGCAAGAAGTCATCAATACCTGCATACACCTGAGAGATGCAGCGCTAAAAGTAGGCTTAACCGTAACCAAGATAAGAAAGAGTATATGAAGAGACCAGAGACAGAATGATCCAGATTATATAAATGTTGGAGAGATGATTATTAGGAAACCAGAAACATACAAATATCTAGGCACAACCTTCAACAGAAGCAACATACTAAGCAAGGAAATTAAAAGCAGAGTACAGATAGAGAATAAAATATACTTAGCCTTGCAACACCTGTTAAAATCCAAAATCCTGTCCCAATACACCAAAATAGCAATCTACAAAACTATAATAAGACCAGCTGTCATGTATGGATCATGAACATGGAGTTACAACAAAGAAAACTGAACAACAACTGCAGATTTTTTAGAACAAGATCCTAAGAAGAATCTCTGGACCAATAAAGGATACCAACAGTGAGGAATGGAGAGCTAGAAAGAACAATAAACTGAACAGCTTATTTAAATCCCAACGAATTATAAATGTCTTGAAACTGAACAGACTATGCTGGCTGGGGCATGTAGAAAGAATGGAAGAGAACAGACAAACAAAAATGATGTATGCACAATAGATGAGGGAAACAAAACCAAGGGGTAGACCAAGACAGAGATGGAAAAAACTAAAAGAGGATATAAAAGAAACTGGTGTCACCAACTGGAGAGAGAAGATCAGGAATAGAGAGGAATGGATCAAACTTTATCTGCTGCAATGAGTCTTAATGGCTTGGAAAGCTGAAGAAGAAGAATGTAGACATAGCTCAGTAATACTTTCTAATATAAAATAATTTTAATATACTTGCCTGCATATATTCTAGTTAGTTTAATAACATTTTATGTAACATTAATAACTGAATAAACAAAGTACCTTTTTCTAAACCACATCACAATGCAATTAGTCTAGCATTTTTGTTGGTTCTATCAATAATACTTTCTTTAAAAGGATATGAAGATGAAATTTCCTGTTATGCTAATGGCATAAAAAGACTAATAAAAAGATAAGAAGAAGATGAACAATAACTGTTTCTCTGACTATTAAATTATTTATTTAGTCAATTTCTTAAGCAGACTAGTTTATTTACACTGACTGGTTCAAGGGAGGCTCTTTAGCAGATTCTACCACCATGGGGACTATGGTGATCCCTGCCCCATTAGTCAGACTAGGCCTGTTACTGGAGATTACCATCAGTAAGGGAGGACAGGGTTTTCACCTCCTGCCCTGTATGTATGTATAAATAAGTTATGTTCCAGACAAAAATATGACTACAATTTCACAAAATAATTGAAATAAAATTTTACAAGAAACACCTCAACCATCACTTCTTCAAACACACATTTTCAAAAAAAGAAACATCTCAACCATCACTTATTTAAACACACATTTTTGAAATATTTTCATTTTCAGCAGCAACTTAACTCTTCCCATGCCACAGGAAGAAAAGCGGATGTTCAGTTGCTTACCAGAGTAAAATCACAGATCTTGATATGTTAGGGTGTCATTCATTCATTCCTTTGCATGTCCCTTGCGGAACTTTGCCTCCCAAACAGCACTCCTGTAGGCCTCTCGGTTGTGAGCAAGATGGCCTGCTGCTGCTGCATCCATTTCCAGATCATCAACGATGTCTTGCAGCCATCTTCGTTTCGGTCTTCTCTTTTTCTTTTTCCCATTATGTATCCTTCCAATACGGTCTTCTCTAAATTATCATGACGTTTAATGTGGCCAAAATATTTAAGTTTTCTCTCTTTAATCCTCTTTACTAACCAGCCTTCCTCAATATTAAGCTCTTGTAGTATAGATATATTTGTTCTTTTTTGTGTCCACGATATTTGGAGAACTCTTCTATAGCATTTACATTCAAAGGCATTTATGTGCTTCTCAGCTGTTTTGTTAAGTGTCCAGGTCTCACAGGCATATGTTGCGATGGGAAAGATGCATGTTAGGGTGTATAGTTGTAAAATGGAATGGAAAACAGTATATACATGTACTTCCATGTACTTATTATGTTTCAAAGTATAACTAAATGTATGAAAATTTCATAAATGCCGAGATTTTTATGAAAAAAGAAGTAATGTGATGTTTTTAGACAATGATTGTGCCCAGCTCACCATTGGCTAGGTCTAGATCTGAACTACTTACCATCTGAAATGTCTAGATCTACTTGTTGATCTCATATTCTGATTCTATGTTGCATTCTCGCTAAATTAATGTCTGAAATAACTCCTACTTCTCTAGTCATCTAAATATGTCTAGATCTACTTGGGATACATTCAAAAGCAGTGGGGTGGTCACAGGCCATGTCCATATCCCTATATACATCATCAAAAATTGAAAATTTTCCATGTTTCTTTTCCTTTTTCTCGCTCGGCATCGCTCGTATCTAAGGACTCTTTCACCATTTTGAAAAGTGTCACCGGAAACATGGACAAAATATGTACAATCTAAATGTTACACCGGTTCTTTTATTGAAACAAACCATGATAGAAATTTCGACCGTTGGCATGCAACGGAGAAACCGGAAGGATCTAAAAATCGACCGCTGGCGTGCAAAGAGTTAATATAAAGCATACCTGCAGCAGCTCCTCATATGGCCAGATCATCTGACCATCGTACATATTGTAATGTTTCCTATTGCGGTGATAGCTATTGGAGTCTGTTAGTTCAGTATGGATTCTTAACTGTGGAGATGAGGAAATATGCTACTTCACCTGTTTTTGTTTGTTTAAGATCTATTTATATTTTTCATTATAACTATATAATTTTGATTAGACAGTCATAATCATTATAAAATATGGATTGATTATTATCATCATTATTTTCATCACAGTCAGTCACCGTGAGTTCTTGCATCTGTAACTAATATTAATTAAATTCTTATCATCATTTTCTATATATAATAACAATGATAAGAGCACTGGGCATTAATAAAAATAATAATAAATGAATATTCTATTATGAAAATTGTGTCAATATTTTAATAATATACAGTAATATTTAAAAATTAATAGAATTACTGCGGAACACCTGTAATTCACAAATGATCAGTAAATCACTGTAGAGTACTATAAAGATTAGAAAAAACTGCCATGCAATGGCTTCTCTCACATAGACAGAAGTGAGAAACATGATTTTGTTTCTTTAGATGAGTAGGAAATGAAACTAATCACCCAGCAAACTGTAGAGATAGACAAAAACAATCATTACAATCATATAGGCTGAACACGAGAAAAATTACTTAGTACCACCATGTTAAACTCAAACCAAAACTTCATCTACACAGACATAATAAAATTATTATTTTTGTTTAACAATTGATCGTTGTAAAATATTCATTTAGCTCCAGAAATGTAAAATGTCTGTCTATGGGGCAATGCACACAGTGAATGTAAGGAAAATAAGACATTTTGTGAAGATCAGTATCACCCTGATCTCAGAGTGGATGAAAAAAAAATCTCAGATATCTGGCACAATTGTCTAGGCTGAAATGTATTACAAACTACATGTACTCTAACAGCATCCAATACATCCTGAAAGAGCCAGGTGTGGCCAGAGAGTCTGGATATGAGACAAAAGTTAAGGAAAAACTATGGAAACCTGGAGAAAACAGCTTACCTAATCCGCATAAAATGTCCCCAGATCAAGAAAAGCTTAGTGCTTGAATTCGAAGGAAAAGAAAGCAAAACTGTATGTTTGTCAGTTTTTCAAATCAAAATATCATGTGACAAATTCATATGGTCTACTTATCCTGGCATTATCTACACAGACAGACATATTTCTGCATAGGTTTCTTTGCCTTTACAACTTGTGTTGAACTCATACACTCCAGCTCCATTACCTATTATCAGGACTTTGATCTGACTTACAACCTAGATAAGACTTTTGCTGCAATGATAAGTTTTTGGTATGTTTTCATGCATTGGGCTAGTTGTTATGCTGTGCTTTCTACTACTTGAAACTGTTTCTGAACTTTATGTAAGCTGCTCAGGTACTCTAGGATTCTATCTATCTATCTATCTATGCTTCTGACCCCTCGTGGAGCATAGGCCGCCAACAAGAGCTCGCCAGGCAGTTCGGTCCTGGGCCACTCTTTACAAATCTCTTCCCTTGTTGGTATACCACAATCTATTCGTAGATCTCTATCGGCTGGTTCAATATTCGGTGGGTTATGAGGGGCTGGTCTATTCAACAATTCTTCAAAGTGCTGCATCCATCTGTCTCTCTGTCCCCAGTCATTGGGTATTGTTTTTCCGTTCTTGTTTTTCACTGGCCTCATCGGCACACTATAATTTCCAGTCATCTTCTTAATTGTGGAGTATAGATCCTGTATATTTCCCTGCCGTGCAGCTCCTTCTGCCTCTGTTGCCAGTGTTTCTATGTAGTTCCTTTTGTCTGTCCTGATGCTCCTCTTTGTTTTCCTACATGCTTCCCTATACTCTTCTTGTACAATAATTTTACTGGCTCTTGTGCGGCTGTTGTTGAGTGCTGCTTTTTTCTTCTTTCTCTCCTCTATTCTCCTTATGGATTCTGCAGAGATCCACTCCTTGTGGCACAGCTTCCTGGGGCCAAGCACTTCTTGACATGATGAGGGAAATGCTTCTTTCACTCCTTGCCATCTCTTATCAATTGACTCTTCTTCTGGTAGATCTTGTAGAATCTGAAACTTATTGGCGAGTGCGATCTTTAATTCTTCCTGCTTAGTTCTATCTTTTAGAACTGTGGTGTTGTATCTCTGGCGTTGTCTACTGTTGCCTCCTATCCCAGTCCTCTTTAGTTTTAACTTCAATCTGGCCACAATTAGATGGTGGTCTGATGCAACATCGGCTCCTCTTTTGCCCCTCACATCCTGAAGAGATCTTCTGTATTTCTTCCCAATGCATATATAGTCGATCTGATTCTCTGTTATCTGATCCGAGAAACCCACGTAACCTTGTGTATCCTTTTATGATGGAAGAAACTCCCTCCAATGACCAAATTGCTTGTGGCACAAAAGTCACCAAATCTCTCTCCGTTGTCATTCATTACACCCGATCCTTGCTGCCCCATGATATCTTCGTATCCCCTGTTGTCACTTCCGATCTTGGCATTGAAATCACCCATGGCGATAACCATGTTCCGCTCTGGACGACTCTGCACAATACCCAGCAATCTCTCATAAAATTCCTCCTTAGTACCATCGCTGCTTTCATTTGTTGGTGCATAACACTGAATGACATCCATATTTATCCTTCTCTTTTGGGTTTTGAAAGTGGCTATAATAATCCGTGGGCCATGCGCCTCCCATCCAATTAGCGCTCCCTGAGCTGTCTTTGACAGCATCAGGGCCACCCCATATGTGTGTCCTCCTCGTGTCCTGAGTACAACAAAAGCTCTCCCGTGCTAATCCTTGTTTGCCCAGTTCCAGTCCATCTTGTTTCGCTGATTCCCAGGATGGTGATGTTGTATTTCCTCATTTCCGCTGCAACCTGCATTGATTTCCTTGCTTCAAACATAGTTCTAACGTTCCATGATCCTATAATAATGGTGGTCCTGGTGGAGATGGCGGTTGTCGGTCTGACAGCTTCCTGGTTTCCCTGGCTTTCACTGTCCGGCTTCATGCTTCCTCCAGCTGGAGGTCCGTCCTCCCCAGGGCCGAAATATCTCTTGAGTCTCTTTTTGGCGTTTCTGTAGCAAAGTTCCTTGTATAGGATAAGGTTGCTGGACTTAAGCCAACCCTCCCCCTTTTTCCTGACTTGGGACAGGCAATGATCCATAAAATGGACCACTGGTGGGGTTACTCTAGGATTGCTTACTTCTAAAATGAATCTTACAGAGATGCTCTAGAGTCTTGATTTTTAGTCCAGCCCTAAATAGTAATGTAAGACAAACATCAACCAAATTCTTTGTATAATACGTACAATCAAAACTTTATAGGAGAGAGCTGCATAAAAACTTCCACAACCCACAAACCTCTTTAATCTGCAGGCCCATGCCAGTGAGCCCTGACTTTTCATCCCACACTGTGTTCCTATAGATTCTGTTTATTCGTTGCATAGTTTGAATCTGAAATTAGAATAACTCCTGAGCTAAATGTTAATTTGTTATATACATATACAAGAGATGGTTATGTTGAAAAAATAGATTATTTTAATTAGCCAGTGAGATTTACCTGACAAACATTTTATGGCTCTTGCTGAATTAAAGCAAAGGCCAATCGCATCAAGCAAGGGAGATCATGAACGGTAGAGACAGAAGAGATACTATCAGCAGTCTGCAACTCAAAGCAGATCCCCTAGAACATCTTACATCTTACATAATTCCCGTGCTGCTAAACGTCACATAGGGTCTGCATGGTAGTACGGCAAGATTTCCTGTCTTCGGTGAGTTTTTCAATCTCATCAAGGGATATTAAGTCCACTGAACTGGCCTCTTAACAATGTCCTCTTTAGAGCTTCACATGCTCGACCTCTATTTCTTTGGCCTGTTGTGGCTTCGTGTCTCAGTGGCGAAGTGGTTAGTGCACTGGTCTCTACTGGCGAAGGTCAGGGATTCGAATCTGGCCGGAAGCACCACAGTCACCCAGCTGTAGAAATGGCTACCTGACTTCTGGAGTTGGGGAAGGAAAGGCGGCCAGGCATGATACTGACCATATCACCCTCTAGTGTGCTGACAGGTCAAAGAAAATATAGGCACTAACACCATATCCCTATGTGCTTCTAAGGCATGACAGCATTACCTTTATCTTTACTTTTACCTGCTGTGGCTTGATAGCTTGTTTTGGGATTCTTTGATCTTTTCTTTTCATCACATGACCAACATATACAAATTTTCTTTTTCAGATCACCCACGAGACAGACTGTTGTTTACTCATCATCTCTGCATTGTTCTTGAATTCATTCCATTTATACTGAGTATTTTCCTTGGCATTTGTTTTCAAAAGAGTCCAATTGCTTGTCTCTCTCTTCAGTCATTTTCCAGCTTTCACATGCATAAATGAGGGTGGATATTACATTTGAATTGAATAATCTTAACTTGGTTTCTGTGCTTATAACTTTTGAATGTCATATGTTCTCAAGACTCTTGAAGGACAATGCTGCTTTTGCAATTCTAATTCTAACTTCCTTTCTGGTGTTACCATATTGGCCTATGTAGCTGCAGAGATATGCAAATTGATTTACTTCTTCAACAGCTGCTCTTTATACATATATTTGTCCTTTGTAGTTAATGAGAAGTTTCATTATTTTTTGTTTTATCCTTGTTAATCTCAAGTCTTATTTTACTAGCCATTGAAAACAGGGTATCTGTTTTTACTTGCATTGATTTCACATTGTCACTGATAAGAGTTATGTCATCTGCAAAATCAAGATCTTCCAGTTGGGTCTCATGTGCTCAATCAATGTCCATTTTACCTGTACAGCATTTATTCATTATGAAGTCTATGGCAATTCCAAAAAGCAAGGAGATAATATACATCCTTATTTCATGCCTGTTTCAGTCTGAAACCATTCACTCATTCCTTCATCTGTGTTGACTGCACAAATATATCCAATGTAGAAGTCTCTAATGATGTTGACAATCTTATATGGTATTCCACATATTCTTAAAATTCTCCACAATGAATCTCTGTGTATGCTATCAATCTACAATATGTAAATGCCTTCTTTTAAAGTCTGTGATGTTCAGGATTGATGGTTTTTGCTTTTCAATATGTTCTTCAAGTATTATTCTTAGAGTAAAGATCTGGTTGAGACAGCTTCTCTCTTTTCGGAATCCTGCTTGTTCTTCTCTCATTACAGCATCCACTATATCTTTAATTCTATTCAGAATAACTTTGCAAAATACTTTTGACACAACTGATAGTAAGGTTATTTCTCTCCAGTTATTGCAATTGCTAAGATTGCCTTTTTGGGGTATTTTAACAATGATTCCTTGTTTCCATTTAGAAGGGAACTTTTCTTCTTCCCAAATTTTATTAAACATTCTCTGTAGTTGGTTCATGTTGTCACTGTTAATAGCTTTTAACATTTCGACTGTTATTTCATCTTCACCTGCAGCTTTGTTGTTAGCTATTAGATTCACTGCTGTTTCAATTTCATTCAGTGTAACTTCATCTAAGTTGACATTTAGTTGTAGAACTGGTAAATCAGTTTCAAGATTTATTAATTCATTTGGGTGTGGTCGATTAAGTATTTCTTGGAAGTGTTTGGCCCATCTTTGCTTTTGGTCTTTACTTGATGTTAATAGGCTGCCTGTTTTGCTAAGGATTGGTCTTTCTTTGGATGCAATAGTACCTGTTAGCCTTTTATGTATGTTATGTAGAGTTTTGCTGTCTCCTGTTTGTGCTGCCTTCTCTGTTTCTTTTGCCATATTGTCCATGTATTCTCTTTTATGTTTCGCTATCTCCATCTCCTCCAGACCGAGCCTGATACATGTGAACTTTTTGGGGAACGTCCACTGGTAGCCTACAGACGGGATAAGAACCTCAGGGACCTTTTAATTCGTAGTCATCTTAAGACAGATGACACTTTTTATGGTACCAGATGTTGCAGATGCTGAAGATGCAACACTTGTCCGTTTGTTGTCGAGGCTAGCCAGATCTCCTTCCCTAAGTCCACGTTATCAGTTCAGGAGGGTTTCACTTGTACTTCACGCAATGTTATTTATGCTATTATGTGCAAAATTTGTGGTTTGAAGTACATAGGGGAGACTGGCTTACGCTTAGGAGATTGATTTCACCAGCATCTCAGTGATATTTCTAAGAGGGCCTGGACACCTGTGGCTAAACATTTTTGCCTTAGCAACCACAGGGGAAAACAGGACATTTTTGTTAGTGCAATCCGTTCTTGTTCTGCTGATGTACGATCTCGGAGGGTCCTAGAACAGTGCCTTATTTTCCAGACTGGCTGTCTCCACCTAGCTGGAATTAACAATGTCTTCAGCTTTCTGTAACTTATTTAATTTTCCACTTCCCTTTTTTTTTTTTTTTTAACTCTACTTTCTTCCTCCTAGCCACCCCCCACTACCGCCACCCTCTTTTCTTCTCTGGCAACATATTGGTGTTTATAGAGTCTTGTCCTATTCACCAGTTTCACATTTTCTCCCTGCAGGTATTTATGTTCTTCGTTCATTATCTCTCCGCTTCACCTTCCCTCTTCCCCCCCCCCCCCCGATACCTTCTTCTCCAGCGGCTATCATATTTCTATTGCCTTCCCCCCACCCCTTTCTACCATTTGTTTTCCTCCTCTCTCTCCACCTCCTCTTTATGATTGGCTCTATCGGGTATCCTTTGTGTGGTCCGCGTGTTCCTTCTAAGACACACACTTCTCTGCTTTTTACTTCTGGAGCAGGCCACATTAAGATAAGTTCTTCTTTTTTTTTTTTGTTGTCTCATTGTGTATGTAATCCTCGAAAAAGGCTCACGCCGAAATATTGGATGTTGTATGTTTTTCATTTATACATTCTCATACTTTCTATTCATTTTTTCTCACTTTACTCACTCCCTCCCTCACTTTGTAAAACTGCACCATACACCTCTATCTACCTTTTTTATTTAAACCAGTTTTACTGCAGTCGCCATCCCTTTTATCTGTCGTTCTCTTTTATCCCTTCTAGCTGAACTTTTTATTTTATTGTCTAGTTCTTTGTATGTTGCTTTTGCCAAATCTCTTCCAAGATCTGTCTTTACATTCAACATGGCTAATTTGGCTGCTCGTCTTTCATGTATGGATTTCCATGTATTATCTGATATCCATGCTTTTCTACTTGTTTTTTGCAGTCCAGCACTTGTTTTAGCTGTAATTATGGCTATGCTGTAAGAATGCCATAATTCATTTATATCTGTATCCTCTCCTCACTGAATGCAGTGAACTGTTTGGTAAGTTCCAGATTAAAATTACTTTTAGTATTTTCATCCTGTAGACCATGACTGTTTATCTTTCTGAGTAATGCTTTCTTAACATAGAACTGGAATGGACTAAAGCGTCAAATATGCAGAATCTAATGAAGGTAGTGATCCAATCTAGCTGTGTGAATGCCGAGACTGGGCTCAAGGTAAAACACAAGCCAGGTGCAGGAACAGATTCAGCATCACTCCAAACCACATGATCCTGTGATCTTCACAGATGAGTCAGTGGTACGAGGCCTCAAAAGTGGATAGGACTATGTTGTCTACTGCAACAGCAAACTGACTGCCAGTAAATCAGGAACCCAAGCAACCAGCACTTCTAGCATGAGAATGGAGGTGCAGGCTATATCAGAAGCAATTTCCTGGTTGGTGGAGCAGGATGATTAACATTGTAACAGACTCCCAAAACATGTTATTGAGAATCAAGAGACATTTTTTCTGTGTGGAGTGGGTCCAGCATCTGCTGGGTTCTTGGCTGTCCAGTTTGACCATATCATGTGGGAGTCAAAGGCAATAAGAGAGTAGACAAGTTAGCAGGCATGGCATTAATTCAGGGCACCTTAAAAATGGACAAGGAGGAGATTGCAAGACCCACCTCGAATAGGCTGTGTATGGAGGACGATACCAGGCTGAATGACAACAATTACATCATTAGGACAATCGAATTGGGGGAAGAGAGGGGAAAGGGATGTGCTTCTGAAAGAAGTGGTTTAGCACACATTATCCACAACCAGTGTGTGACTGACTCCATCAGCAGGCACATGCTTCAGTGGGTGTTGTTGCAGCAGAAGATGGAGCATATATAGGAATGCCTGGAGTGTGGGGATGCCAGTTTCTGATTACAAATTACAGATCACCTGTGGCTGTGAGTTAATATTTGATGGCCTAATGATGAACTTCACTGTCTTTCATATTTGTTTAGTTTTGAAATATAGGAGTTTAACATCGTATCTTGAAACCAATCTTTCATTTCATTTTGGGTATTTCAGAATAAAATGTTCAACTGTTTATCCTTTATTACCATTTTATATCACAAGTTTAAGCTATTGCTGATTATTCTTAGATATCTATATAAGGTGGTGCGATTTCTTTGCAATCAAACATCACGGCTTGCTTTTTTTTTTTTTTTTTTGGCTCAAAACATAGGGGGTGAAACTTCATCATCATCGCCTTTCTCTCCTTTCAGAGCATAGCCCATGGATAAAGGATCTCCTGGCATCCCTGTTTTTGGAATTATTCTCTGCTTCCTCCATGTGCATCCCTTGTCTCTGAGCACTGTCACAATTTCTCTTCTCCAAGTAAGTCTAGGTCTTTCTAGTTTTCTACTTCCTTGAGGATTCCATGTCAGTGCCTGTCTTGCTATGCTGGTGTTGGGTTTCCTCAGAGTGTGGCCAATCCACCTCCATTTCCTGGACATGATTTGTAGGTTCATTGGTTCTTGTCCTGCCCTTTCCCAGACCTCGCTCCTGATCTTGTCCTGCCATTTAATGTTTAAAATCTTCCTCAAGCAATAGTTCATGAATTTTTGTACTCTGTTGTATTGTCTCGGTCATAAGCCATGTCTCCAAACCAGTAGGACAGTCTTTACATTTGTATTGAAAAGCGTAAGTTTGGTTCTTGTTTTAATGTTCTGGTCATATTTTGTTAAGTTGGATAAATGCTATCCTGGCCTTGGTTATTCTAGCTTTAACATCTTTTTCCATTCCCCTGTATTTATCCACTATGCTGCCTAAATATGTGAAAAACTCTACTTCCTCGATTACCATGAGGCTATTGTACAGGTGTGTGGCGGAGCAAATGATTGGATGAAACTTGAAAAAAAGTGAACAATTCATCAAGAGCTCCAGATAGATGGTCAGCCAATAAAGAATGGATGTGTAATCACTTACTGCACACTGAAGAGAACTTCTGGATGTGTTTGGAGTGCATGGATGTTTATGTGTTTTAGGCTTAAGGCTTAAGGCATATCTAGTATTCTCCCTTTCAATCAGTTTTATTTGGTGGTGTCTCATAGAAACTATGTAACTGTCATAAGAAAATTCTTTATTTGGCTGTGATCGCTGTGCATCCTATTCAGCAAGCCCATCCATCTTCTCATTACTTAATTACTCACTTATGGTTTTTAGATTCAAGGTAATGAAGCCAAAATTTCAAATCAAATAAGACAAGCACTGAAATAGGAATATGTAACCATTTAAAAAACAAACAAAATGGTTATAAGTTACAATATAATTTTTCATAATATAACACTGTCTGAAGCACACAATCAAAGCTTACAATATTATTTACAGTTCTTCTTCTTCTTCATACACACACTGGTGATGATGCGTGGTGCCCTGATTTTTCTGATGTGCCTTTTGGCAAGATATCTCCGACTTCAGCACCTTTCCTTGCTAGGGCAGACTGTGGTCTTGCTCAGACATTTACAATTCTAAACACAAAACCAAAGCTTACAATATAATTTGCAGTTAATACATACATGACCAAATCTTACAATATAATTTGCTGTTGTATGTGGAAAACCTCCTCCAGTACCAGAGAAGAATGTGTAGTCAGCCACAGCCAAAACATGACAGGTGTTTCTTTCAGGTACACTTCTTCTGTATCTTGTTGAATCTGAAACAGATAAGTCTGAATGACATTAGTTCAATGCCACAAAATAGGTAGGTAAAGGTAACCCTGTTATGCCATAGGGGATATGATGTTGGTTTGTATATTTCCTTTACCTGTCAGCATGGCAGAGGGTGATGTCAGCATCAAGACTGGCCACTTTTCCTTCCCCAGCTCCAGATGTCAGGGACCCATTTCTACAACTGGGTAATTGGGGCACCTCTGGCCAGATTCAAACTGCCGACCTTTGCCGTTAAAGATTAGTGTGCTCAGATGCCCAAAAGACTCCTACAAGATTTCAACTAATGTTCTCTAAGAATTTCCTCATATACCAATGCTCACATATTCAGATTTTTACATCTAGATTTTACACACAACTATTCTAGTTTTTACAAACAATTATTCTAGTTTTAAGATTTTTCAGTGCTCCATTTTGAGACAAATGGCAGCTGTTATAGAAGGAAAATATTTCTGAAAATCACTTGATACTCACTTTTTTCTCCTTTCATCTCTTTCTTTTTCTGCTCCTGTTCCAGGTTTGGGTTGGTAGCATCTTCATTTTCTAGATGTATGCCTTGGCAGAACTTTGTACTGAAATGACCAACATGAACATATATTTTTTTTGGTCTCTTCTTCTACTTCTTCAGCTTTCCGAGCCACTAAGGCTCATTGCTGCAGATAAAGTTTGCCTCCATTCCTCTCTATTCCTAATCTTATTTCTCCAGTTGGTGACACCAGTTTCTTTTATATCCTCTTCTGTATTGTCTTTCCATCTCTGTCTTGATCTACCCCTTGATCTTGTTTCCTTCATCTCTTGTGTATACATCATTTTTGTTTGTCTGTTCTCTTCCATTCTTTCTACATGCCCCAGCCAGCATAGTCTGTTCAGTTTCAAGACATTTATAATTCGTTGGGATTTAAATAAGTTGTTCAGTTTATGTTCTTTCTAGCTCTCTATTCCTCACTGTTGGTATCCTTTACTGGTCCAGAGATTCTTCTTAGGATCTTGCTCTCAAAAATCTGCAGTTGTTGTTCAACTTTCTTTGTTGTAACTCCATGTTCATGATCCATACATGACGGCTGGTCTTATTATAGTTTTGTAGATTGTTATTTTGGTGTTTTGGGGCAGGATTTTGGATTTTAGCAGGTTTTGCAAGGCTAAGTATATTTTATTCCCCATCTGTAATTTCCTTGCTTAGTACATTGCTTCTGTTGAAGGTTGTGCCTAGATATTTGTATGTTTCTGCTTTCCTAATAATCATTTCTCCAACATTTATATAATCTGGATCATTCTGTCTCTGGTCTCTTGATATCTTCATATAATCTATCTAATCTTGGTTACGGTTAAGCCTACTTTTAGCGCTACATCTCTCAGGTGTATGCAGGTATTGATGAATTCTTGCATAGTTTCCCCACCAGGTCAATGTCATAAGTGTATCCCAGTGTTTTAGCTTGTACTGCTTTCTTCTTTTGCTTTTCTGATTACCTTTTCTAGTACTAGGTTGAGTAGTAATGGAGATAATATATCACCTTGTTTTAAACTAAATATATCATCTTGTTTTAAACTAGTTCTTATAGAGAAGGGTTCTGACTTTCTTCCTTTATATAGTATACTATGTATACTGAAGTGTATACTATGCGGTAGACTCAGAAAGTGAGGTGGGGTAGTAGGTGGCTCTACTACTCCTATAAAGTGCCTCAGGTGCTCAGTGAAGGGAATACTAGATGGGTAAGAGGCGCCTTAAAACCTCTCGCTCCCGCTGCCTTGCGGGTAGGACAGGGAGTCCAAAGGCTAATGAAAAGTCCGTACACAGACCGGCAGAAGGCAACGGGAAGCCATTGTTGTAGCTCCCAAAAACAATTATGCTTATTCAGAGTAACACATTTGTCATGAATGATGTTAATGAATGTCCTCTGGAACAGACTCGTCTGATAGGACAGCTCACGAGCCACAGGTGAGGCCAGATCCTCATCAAGCTACTGGTGGAAAAACTAACTAGTTCAAAATAACAACATGGAATGTCAGAACTTTATTCCAGGCTGGAAAATTTTTAAAATGTAAAGAGGGAAATGGAAAGGATGAAAATCAACATATTAGGAATGAGTGAAGTTAGATGGACAGGTGCAGGGAAGATAAACTCTGATAAATATACAATAATATATTCAGGAAGTGAGAAACATGAACGAGGAGAAGGAATAATATTTGACGAACAAACAGCAAGGACAATTGTAGGATATTTGAACATCTCAGACCGAGTCCTGCTAGCCCACCTGAAAGAATGACCAAAAAACATAAATATTATACAAGTGTACACTCCAACATCTGAAAATTCCAAAGATGTACAGATATTTTATAATGACATAGAGACAGCTCTAAAACACACAGTCACATGAAATTACTATAGTCATGGGAGATTTTAATGCCAAAGTTGGTAAAGGAAGAATTTCAGACATCGTTGGTGACTATGGAATGACAGAGGTAGTAAATTAATTGAATGGACAAGAACATAGCATGGTTGTAGGAAACACCTGGTTTAAACAACACCCCCAAAGACTGGCAACGTGGTGCAGGCCAGACAAAAAGACTTTTAAGCAGATAGACTACGTATTAATCAACAAACGATTCTGCAATGCATTACTGACAACAAAAACTATGCCAAGAGCCGACTGCAATAGTGACCATGACCCACTCTGTGGAAAAATTAGAATAAAGCTAAAGAAAACATGCAGAAAAGTGAGAAACATCAAACTGAATATAGAACTCCTTAAAAATGACCAAGAATTGCGAGAACAATACAAAGTTATTATAACAAATAGATACAATGCAATAGCAAATATAAATAGCATAGATGAACAATGGGCAATGTTATGAGACTATCCACCAAACTGTTAAGGAGATAATACCACCGAAAAAAGAAGCCCCTAAAAATAAATGGATGACAGACGACATCTTAGGACTGATGGACAAGAGAAGGAGGAATACAAATTTTTTAAAAAAATATAGCAAGATAAATAAAGAAATAAGACGCAAATGCAGAGACGCAAAGGAAGTGTGGTTAAATGAAAAGTTTTATATATTCAGACATATAGAGGACTCTCATAATAAAGACAGCAAAAGCATGCACAAACGAATTAGTGAGCTCACAGGCAGGAAAACAAAATATACCACAAGATGCCTGAAATCAAATGAAGGTAAAATGTTAATAGGAAAAGAAGACATTGTGGACAGAGTACACTGGTGAGCTGTATGGAGGAGAAAGACCAGAATTAACACCAGATACTGAAAACTGTGATGGACCACCAATACTTGAAGATGAAATCATAGATGACATCAAACACATGAAGAAAAGAAAAGCAACTGGGCCTGATAATATAACAATAAAAGAAATAGAAGCACTAGAGGGGATAGGAATAAAAATACTAACCAAGTTACTGAATGACATATACAACAGTGGTTATATGCACAGAGACTTGCTTAAATCCTTGTTTATAGCACTACCAAAGAAACCAGGTGCAAAGGAATGTGATGACCACCGGACTATCAGCCTCTCATGTCACATAACGAAGCTACTTCTGAGAATTATTACGAGAAGAACAAGGAAAAAGATAAAAATGGAAATAGCAGATGAACAGTTTGGATTTGTTGAAGGAAAGGGAACACATAATGCCATTTATGCTTTACGAACACTAACAGAAAGAGCTTTAGAAGTACGGAAAGATTTCTACTTATGCTTCATTGATTACACCAAGGCACTCAACAAGGTGAAACATAATGAAATTATTAAAATGCTTGGAGACATCAGTATAGACGGCAAAGACCTGAGGATTGTAAAACATCTATACTGGCAGCAAGATGCAGCAATCTGAGTTGAAAATAGAACTGGAAAATATCGACCTATAAAACAAGGGGTGCGACAAGTATGTGTACTGTCTCCAGCCTTTTTTCTCTGTACAGCGAGAATATTCTAAGAATGATCATCACAGAACCAGGCATAAAAATTGGAGGATACAATATTAACAACCTTCGGTATGTTGACGACACAGTACTGATAGCTGTGAACCAAGAAGACCTGCAAAATCTCTTGGATAAAGTCGCCAAAGAAAGTGAACAGAAAGGCCTTACTCTGAACATCAAAAAGACAGAGACTATGGTTATATCTAAGAAACAGAATCCACCAACACGCAGTATAAAATTAAACAGAACTATTCTAAAGCAGGTGCAGAAATTCAAATACTTTGGAGCAGTATGAAAAGAGCTGGAGAGACAAAAAATCTTGTCAAGAAAATAAGAGACAGACAATGTACTTTCATAAGACATGCAATGAGAAGAGGGGGCATTGAAAATATTATAACAATAGGAAAAATAGAAGGAAGAAGATCAAGAGGAAGACCAAGAGAAATGATACTGGACAGTCTGACAGGATGGTTTGAGAGGAGATCACTAACTGAACTGATGGCCTGCAAGATGGATCGGGTACTCTGGAGAAGCATAATATCCAATGCCAGTTGGCACAGCACCTGATGATGATGATGATATTACTATATTTTGTGTATCTTACATCTTTCCTGTGCTGTTAAATGTCACATAAGGCTCGCATAGTTCTTTGCCAAATTTTCCTGTTTTCTGCGAGTTTTTCAGCTTCACAAGGGATGTTATGTCCACTAAACTGGCTTCTTTTAACAATGTCCTCTTTAAAGTTTCACATGGTTGATCTCTTTTTCTTCGGCCTGTTGTGCTCCACTTGATAGTTTGTTTGGGGATCCTGTGATTGTTTCTTCTCATCACATGATAAACATATGTCCATCTTATTTTTCTGATCACCCATGAGACAGGTTGTTGTTTGCTCATCTGTGTTGTTCTTAAATTCATTCCACTTTATACCAAGTATTTTCCTGAGGCATTTGTTTTCAAAATAGTCTAATTTCTTGTCTATTTCTTTAGTTGTTTTCCAGCTTTCACATGCACAAATGAGGGTGGATATCACAACTGAAGTGAATAATCTTAACTTAGTTTTTGTGCTTATAACTTTTGAATTCCATATGTTCTCAAGATTTTTGAAGGACAATGCTGCTTTTGCAATTCTAATTCTAACTTCCTTCCTGGTGTCACCATCCTATGTAGCTGCCGAAGTATGTAATTTGGTTTATTTCATCAAAAGCTGTTCCTCCTACATATATTATTCCTTCTTAATTAATGAGAAATTTAATAATTTTTGTTTTGTCTGTGCTAATTTCAAGATCTATTTTGCTAGCCAAGGAAGATAGGGAATCTGTTTTTTCCTGCATTGATTTCACATTGTCACTGATAAGAATGATGTCATCTGCAAAATCAAGATCTTCTAGTTGGGTCCCAAGTACCCAATCAATACCAGTTTTACCTGTACAGTATTTTTTCATTATAAAGTCTATGGCAATTCCAAAAAGCAAAGGAGATAATATACATTTGTGTTTCATGCCTGTTTCAATATGAAACCATTAACTCATTCCTTCTGTCTTGACTGCACAAACATATCCGTTGTAGAGATCTCTAATGATGTTGACAATTTTAGATGGTATTCCATATATTCTTAAAATTCTCCACAATGAATCTCTGTGTATGCTATCAAATGCCTTTTTAAAGTTTATAAAGTTCAGGATTAATGGTATGTGCTTTTCAATATGTTCTTCAAGTATTATTCTCATGGTAAAGATATAGTGGTGTCAGCTTCTCCCTTTTCGAAATCTTGCCTGTTATTCTCTCACTGCAGTATCCACTACATCCTTAATACTATTCAGAATCACTTTACAAAACACCTTTGACACAATTGATAGTAAGGTTACACCCCTGCAGATATTACAGTCACTGAGGTTGCCTTTTTTGGGTATTTTAACAATGATTCCTTGTTTCCATTTAGAAGGGAACTTTTCTTCTTCCCAAATTTTATTAAACATTCTCTGTAGTTGGTTCATGTTGTCACTGTTAATAGCTTTTAACATTTCGACTGTTATTTCATCTTCACCTGCAGCTTTGTTGTTAGCTATTAGATTCACTGCTGTTTCAATTTCATTCAGTGTAACTTCATCTAAGTTGACATTTAGTTGTAGAACTGGTAAATCAGTTTCAAGATTTATTAATTCATTTGGGTGTGGTCGATTAAGTATTTCTTGGAAGTGTTTGGCCCATCTTTGCTTTTGGTCTTTACTTGATGTTAATAGGCTGCCTGTTTTGCTAAAGACTGGTCTATCTCCGGAGGTAATAGCACCAGTTAGCTTCTTCTGTATGTTATATAGAGTTTTGCTGTCTCCTGCTTTTGCTGCATTTTCTACTTCTTTTGCCATATTGTCCATATATTCTCTTTTGTCTCTTCTAGATTAACTTTTTTACTTTATTGTCTAGTTCTCTGTATGTTACTTTTGCCAAAACTTTTCCAAGGTCTGTCTTTACATTCAACGTGGCTAATTTGGCTGCTCATCTTTCATGTATGTATTTCCATGTGTTATCTGATATCCATGGTTTTCTACTTGTTGATTGCAATCCAGCACTTGCTTTTGCTGCCGTGATTATGGCTGTGCTGTATGAATTCCATAATTCATCTATATCTCAATGTTTACCTCGATGTATGCTGCGAAATGATTGGTAAGTTCCAGATTGAAACTACTGTTGATATTTTCTTCTTGTAGGCTATGACTGTTTATCTTTTTGAGTATCGTCCATACATATTCTGGTAAGACTGATTAATTTTTTAGGTATCTCAAATTCTTTCATAATTTTCTATAAGCTGCTCCTATCTATACTGTCACAAGCTTTCTTGAAGTCAATGAAGATATTATGTACTTCTTTTCCATACTCCCAGTACTTTTCTGCTCTTTGACATAGATAAAATATTTGGTCTATGGTTGATCTATTTTTCCTAAAACCTGCTTGATAGTCTCCCAGTATGTTCTGCTGTATGGTTTTAATCTATTTAAAAGTATAATAGATAGCATTTTTTAGCTTGTTTGTAGTAATGATATTCCTCTGTAGTTTTCACACTTGCTCTTATCACCTTTTTTGAATTCTGGGATCAGGGGGTTTTTCTTCTCTCCATATTTGTTGTATTAGTGCACATATCTGTTCATGTAGATTTATACCTCCTTCTTTAATCAGTTCTGCAGCAATTCCATCTGAACTAGTTGCTTAGCTGTTTCATAGAAACATGATACTGTAGATAACTTCTTCTAAGTCTGGTTCCTCTATTTCAGGTTCACAAGTCTGTATTTTTTTGCATAAAAAGATAGGAAAGGAGGAGTCACACAGACACATCACACATCACAGGAAAAGAAAGTCTGCATGAAACATCTAATGATAATGGATGGAGACTAATAAATATGGCAGAAGCTTAAGGAATGAGAATAAGTAGAATGCATTTTCAAAATAAGAACATCCATAAACAAACATGGAAATCCCCTGATAATCTAACACGCAACCAGATAGACCACATTTTAATTGATACCAAGCACACAACAAACATACTTCAGATCAGAAGTTAGAGGGGATGAATGCAGCACTGACCATTATCTTGTTGGAGCTAAATTAATATTCTGACTGAAGAAAAATTTTTACAGTAAATTAAATAAAAGCTCAGTAATAAATAGAGATGCTTTGAAAAGAGAAGACACTAAAGAAAAATTCAGAAATGAGCTAAAACATAAGATAAACAAAAGAGGGAATGAAGAAAATAAAAGCACTGATGATAGATGGGAAGATATAAAAATCATTGTAAAGAACACAGCGAAAGAATGCCTGGGAGTCAAGACCATAACTAAAAAAAAGAACTGGTTCAATGAAGTCTGCAGAGAGGCAGTCATAAAGAAAAGAGCAGCAAGACAGATATGCCTAACTGACATGAACAACAAAACAAATGAGGAGAAGTACCACACACAATGTAAAGAAACTCAAAAAGGTATTCGTCAACAAAAACGACAATATATGAAAGACATGGTAAGCAAGATGCAGACATGCCATCAGAATAAGAAAAGCAGGGAATTCTATAAAGAATTGCAAAACAGTAAAGCAAGGGTATAAACAAACTCTGCAGAGCTTGAAGGATAGTAATGGAAACATGATAAATAATGAAGAGAAAATCTGTACCAGATGGAAAGAATATTTTGAAATTTTTCTTGGTCTTAAAGTTATATATTTATATAAATCTATCTGACAGGTTGCCCGTGTGGTTACCAGGGCCCAGATCTGGGTGAAAAGAATAGGACCATTGTCACCTTCCACGTATGTCATAGGAGGCAACTATGGAGTTGGGGAATAGGCCTACAACCTGTTCCCCTGCAGCGTTACAGAAACATGGAGAGGAAAGCCAGGAAACTTTGTCTTGGAGAAGGAAGGGATTGATAACAGTGCATGACATTATGCAGTCAAAGACAAAAGGAAGCTGCAGAACTGACATCCCAACTGAGTACCAGGACATATTTTACAGAGACAAGTGCTCAGAGACGTGGAAGGAAACAGAATAATTCCAAGAACAGGGATGACTGGAGAGCCTTTATCCGTGGCCTTTGCTCTCATGGGAGTGAAAGGCAATGATAATGATGACCTGACAGATGGTGAGATGTGCATAGCAGAGGTCAGGTACTGGAAAACTTATGTAGAACTGACAGTAACAGAGTATTTGTGGTCATTAAGAAGAAAAAAAACAACCACCCTTACTAAAATATTCTTTTTAAAGATTTTTTTAAAAAATAGAATACAGAAGTCAGTATTACAATACAATTAGAACACCAAGATGAATAGATGGAAAAAAAATCTGAATACAAAAAAAAACCCTGCAAACCTACATGGGAAGCTCATAAATAAATTTATAACTGTGGAAAGGATGAACTAATTCCTTGCATGATAACATTTGCTGTGTGCTGTTAATATTTTCATGGTATGCCCCTGCAACTACAAACTTAAAATGTTTTTTAACAGCTAAAGCCTTAATGAAGATCTCATAATAATAAAGACATGATATCAGAAAGAAAGGAAAGCAGACAAAAAGAATCACACTTCTCAGCAGACCCCATCATCATACACTTAGTCTCTACTTGGTTGGCCCAGCTGTATTATCATAACAGTCTGCTATTTGCAGGACCATAAGAAAACATGAACATATCTTGATCTGCTTTGAAATGCTGGCCCTAGTGACAGTCACTGGCCCCAACTGTCACCTCAGTTCCAAGTATATGATACAGACATAAGAAACTTGTGAAAGTAAATATGATGTAATGCTTCACAAGAGTTTCATGTTATTTATAGTTAGGATCAATATTTTATCTCACCTTCTGCTGTTGCATTCTGCCTTTCTAATCATCCTGAAAAGGTGGCTAGCATTTTAACAAATAAGTGTTACAACATATACCCCCTTGCAATCTCATTTAAAATCCAAACTACGAAATCACAATATAACAAACTACAATATACACATTCACTTTACTACCAAACTACAATATACACTTTCACTTTACTATCAAACTACAGTACACACATCCACTTTACTACCAAACTACAGTTCACATCTACTTTACTGTTAAGAATTGATGCACTCAATCATTTGAAACAACTACAGAATGAAAACACTGAACTGAAACATACCGTTTGCCTGCGACCTCATCTAACTCTGGGAAAATACTGTTCCATTTAATGTCTGAGTGGCGATACACTATCATGCTATGATTGTCTGATGGGGGTAGATGTCTCCATGAAGGCTGAAAACAGTTATTACTTTTTTAGAATAATTTTTAAAATAGTCTGTTTATGTATGTATAATGCATACATGTGTACATGACACATTTTTGTGTTTGTGTTAATTTTCCAGCATAAGGTAAAATTCCTGTTTCCATGCCATTAAGGCATATTGGGGATATTGTGTTAGGCCCGTATTTCGATGACCATGAAAGTGTGATGTGGTCAGTTTGATGCCTGGCCGCATTTACATTTCAGATTTTTCTGGTAACCATTTTTAGATGCTGGGTGGACTCTGGGGCCTTTCGCAACAAGTGTGAATAAAATTACTTACGAATATAATAATACAAATATGGTTTGATTTTCACCTTCCTATTTTTTTATAATAATCTGGTCTAAGCTTATTCAAATTAAAGCTTACTTTTTCATTTCTCATTTACTGCAAAACACAAATTAATAATAAAAATAGTTTTTCACTTTCCATACAAATTATTTACAAATAGGGAACAATGAGACCTTCATACAGTAAAGTGACAGAGCATAGTGTTGTATGGCTAAACTTTGACAAAGTATTTTATATGTGTGAGAAACAAAAAGAGAATTACCTGGAACTTTAACTGTGATAATCTGATCATACAACACTGTGCTCTATCACTTTAATAGGAATTTGTACACTATATTTTGTTAGTCCTATTGCACTCTGACTCTGAGAGACAGTACAAATATTATCAAATTTATGCTGTGTCACAGAGGTAACTAAATTTCATTTGCACTGAACAAAGACACGAAATCTCATGAGGAAAAAAAAATTAGAAGTTAAAAAAAAAAAGCAGAGAAATTCTCTGTCAAAACTAAATTAAAGGCTATTTTTATTTTAAAAAAAAGCACAGAAGTAAAGACTAAAGAAAGAGGTTACAGATACATACATAGAAAATGTAACAGAAATGAATAGCAAAAAAAAAAAAATATATATATATATATATATATATTGCTATTCATTTCTGTTACATAAACCACAGCTGGATAAAAAAAAGTGAAATGAAACTCAGAAAAGTAATTTTATTATTACTGACAATCATATTTAGATTTTGAAAATTACGCCAGTTAGACGCCCGCCATTGCATTTGATACATTCAGCCAGGCGTCTGATAAATTCCTGCATAACACAATTTAACATGTTTAAAGGGATATTTTGAATGCAGTGTCGGATTCGATCCTTTAGGTCTGCAACTGGCTATTGGTCGACTAGCATACACTGCGTCCTTGAGGTACCCTCACAAAAAGAAGTCTCCAACCGATAAATCCGGTGACCTTGCCGGCCAATGAATAACCCCAAATCTGGAAATAAGACGACTGGGAAATGTTTGTCGCAGCATGGCCATGGACTGACGGGCTGTGTGGGCAGTTGCTCCATCTTGCTGAAAACATATTAGTCTCTTATTTTTATTGGCCAACTCTGGAATGAAGTATTTAGTTAGCATCTGCACATAGAGATCGCTATTAACAGTAGGGGGAATGCCCGTCTTCGTCTTCCAAAAAAATATGGGCCAATGACGCTGAATGATGCAAGCCACACTACACTTTTACTCCTTCACTATGGAGCGGTTTCTCACGCACTTATTGTGGATTTTCAGCTAACCAGTATCTGAAATTCTGCTTGTTCACACTTCCTGACAATTCAAAATTTGCTTCATCAGACATTATGAGGTTATTGAGCAAATTCGGATTTTCTTCAATGCATACAATCTCAATTATCTTGTTATATGGAAGTGAATCAATAGGCAAGTCTGCACAAAAATCATTGGAAGCAGCAGAAATGTGATTTATTAGAAGAATGTTGCAAATCCCCTGGACAGCAAAAATAACTAATGAAGAATGTATGCGAAGAGCTGGAGAGACAAAAAAACCTTGTCAAAAAGATAAGAGAGAGTCAATGTACTTTCATAGGACATGCAATGAGAAGAGGGGGCATTGAAAATATTATAACAACAGGAAAAATAGAAGGAAGAAGATAAAGAGGAAGACCAAGAGAAATGATACTGGACAGTCTGACGGGATGGTGTGAGAGGAGATCACCAACTGAACTGATGGCCTGCATGAAGGATCGGGTACTCTGGAGAAGCATAATAGCCAACGCCAGTCGGCATGGCACCTGATGATGATGATGATGTACAATCGGTAGCAAAATCAAGTCTGTTAATTTTCTCCAAATCATTCAGTTGCTGCACAACTTGCACCTTGTAAGGGTGGAGATGCAGATGATTATGAATGATGCGACGTAGCGAGCGATCCGACATACCAAGTGTCAAAGCGTGCCTAACAGCTGATCGCCGAGGGCTACGAAGCAATGCGTTGAGGACGTCTTGAATTCGTTCAGGTGTCTGTGAGTTCTTGGACGACCAGTAAGACAATTAGCGCTTTCCTTAAATTTTTCCTAAAACTTTTCAACCTCATCAAGGGATTTTATGCCCACTAAACTGGCTTCTCTTAACAATGTCCTCTTTAGAGTTTCACATGGTTGACCTCTTTTCTTCGGCCTGTTGTGTTTCACTTGATAGTTTGTTTTGGGATTATCTGACTGTTTTTTCTCATCATTTGACTGATATATTGTCCATCTCTTTTATTTGATCACCCATGAGACAGGTTGTTGTTTGCTCATCTGTCTTATTTCTGCATCGTTCTTGAATTAGTTCCACTTTATACCAAGTATTTACCTCTAGCATTTGTTTTCAAAAGAGTCTAATTTCTTGTCCATTTCTTTAGTTGACTTCCAGCGTTCACATGCATAAATGAGGGTGGATATCACAATTGAATTGAATAATCTTAACTTGGTTTTTGTGCTTATAACTTTTGAATTCCATATGTTCTCAAGATTTTTGAAAGTCAATGCTGCTTTTGCAATTCCAATTCTAACTTCCTTCCTGGTGTCACCATCCTGGTCTATGTAGCTGCCAAGGTATATAGATACTTAAAGCAGGATCCTCTCTTCTACTCGTCTGCTTATGTATAGATGTAACTTGATGCTTATAGTTATTCATCTCTCTGTAAATTTCCACTATTGTCAACTGTAAATATGACTGTTAAGATTTTATCTGATTTAATCTACGAGTATTCTACGTTGTTTTGCATCTGTTTTGTTATTCACTTTGCAGACTTACTTGCTCCCAGGTCCATTCTCTCTCAGTGGAAATAATGATACAGAAGCAACAACTTTACAGCTGAAATAACTTTAATGATGCGGGGTGACGATGAGTCAATGAACGATATGACAAGAACGACAAATGCATCAACAAAATCCATGGACACAAGACAACTTAATTTCCATCTCCACACACAATATGTTCCCAGAAGACTACTGTCACCATCAGAACATTCTAATACACTATTCTACAACTATTTCACTAAACAACTACATTTATAACAAAATGGGAACCAGTGAATAGTCATATGATATACTTAAACTGAAAAGCCAACACAAGAAAGCAGTACTCAGAAAGATAAAGTCATAGCATATAAGAAGAAAATACTAAGAGTAATTTCAGTCTGGAACTTAACAAACATTTCACAGCATTCAGTGAGGTAAACGAGACAGATATAGATAAATTATGGAATTTATACAGCACAGCCATAATCATGGCAACAAAAGCAAGTTCTAGACTGCAGTCGACAAATAGAAAAGCATGGATACCAGATAACACATGTAAATATATACATGAAAGTTTAGCAGCCAAATTAGCCACGTTGAATTTGTAAAGACAGATCTTGGAAAAGTTTTGGCAAAAGTAACATACAAAGAACTAGGCAATAAAATAAAAAAATTCATCTAGAAGAGACAAAAGAGAATATATGGACAATATGGCAAAAGAAGTAGAAAATGTAGTAAAAACAGGAGACAGCAAAACTCTATATAACATACAGAAGAAGCTAACTGGTGCTATTACCTCCAGAGACAGACCAGTCTTTAGCAAAACAGGCAGCCTATTAACATCAAGTAAAGACCAAAAGCAAAGATGGGCCAAACACTTCCAAGAAATACTTAATCGACCACACCCAAATGAATTAATAAATCTTGAAGGGTGTAACCTTACTATTAGTTGTGTCAAAGGTGTTTTGTAAAGTGATTCTGAATAGAATTAAGGATGTAGTGGATACTGCAGTGAGAGAAGAACAGGCAAGATTCGAAAGAGAGAAGCTATCTCCACCAGATATTTACTCTGAGAATAATACTTGAAGAATATATTGAAAAGCACATACCATTAATCCTAAACTTTATAAACTTTAAAAAGGCATTTGATAGTATATGCAGAGATTCATTGTGGAGAATTTTAAGAATATATGGAATACCATCTAAAATTGTCAACATCATTAGAGATTTCTACAATGTGTTTGTGCAGTCAAGACAGAAGGAATGAATTAATGGTTTCAGACTGAAACAGGCATGAAACACGGATGTATATTATCTCCCTTGCTTTTTGGAATTGCCATAGACTTTATAATGAAAAGATGCTGTACAGGTAAAACTGGTATTGATTGGGTACTTGGAACCCAACTAGAAGATCTTGATTTTGCAGATGTCATAACTCTTATCAGTGACAATGTGAAATTGATGTGGGAAAAAACAGATTCCTTGTTTTCCTTGGCTAGCAAAATAGGTCTTGAAATCATTAATCAAGAGGGAAAAATATATGTAGAAGGAACAGCTGCTGATGAAGTAAACCAAATTGCATATCTCGGCAGCTACATAGATCAGGATGGTGACACCAAGAAGAAAGTTAGAATCAGAATTGTGAAACCAGCATCGTCATTCAAAAATCTTGAGAACATATGGAATTCAAAAGTTATAAGCACAAAAAAAAACAAGATAAGCGTATTCAATTCACTTGTGATATTCACCCTCATTTATGCATGTGAAAGCTGGAAATCAACTAAAGAAATAGACAAGAAATTAAACTCTTTTGAAAACAAATGCCTCAGGAAAATATTTGATATAAAGTGGAATGAATTTAAGAACAACACAGAGATAAGACAGATGAGCAAACAACAACCTGTCTCATGGGTCATCAGAAAAAGAAGATGGAAATATGTAGGCCATGTGACGAGAAGAGACAATTAGAGAATACCAAAACAAGCTATCAAATGGAGCACAGGGGCATTCAGAAAGTAATTAACCACATTGTTTTTTTTTTCAACTAATAATGAACACAGAAGCATGAAATTTTGCACACTTTAAATATGGCATGTGCTGATTGTGTGAACCAAATTGCACCTAAGAATATGGCTACCCTAACCATTGAAATGGAGCATGTTAGCAACTTGCGGTATAAGCAACAAATTGTGACAGAATTTCTCGCTGCAGAGAAAGAAACTGTCGTGAACATTCACAACCATTTATGTGATGTGTATGAAAGTTTTGCAGTCGACAGGAGTACAGTCAGTCACTGGGTTCAGAGAATCAAAGAATCAATAATTGGAGATAAGGAGTTGTATGACTGCCGCGCTGTGGACGTCCTGCCACAGCCGTCAAGGCAATCAATCAAGTGCCATGCCACCTGGCGTAGGTGATCATTTCTCTCCACAGTTCCCTGTCTTTAGACTTGATTATGAGATCTGCTGGTGAGATTCTTCCCAGCCACACCGATAACCCATCCAGTAATTTTTCTCTCCGTCTTCCTCTGTCTCTTCTTCCCTCAATTTTTCCAGTTGCCACAATGTGTTCCAATTTTCTCTTCTTAGAAAATGTCCTACAAATCTCGCTTGTCTGCCTCTGATCTTTGCTGTAATTTGCCTTTTAACTCCAGCCTCTCTTTAGACTTCTTCATTTCATTTTCTTAGCTGTCCATGGTACCTTCAACATTCTTCTTATGAACCACATTTCCATGGCCTCCATTTCTTGCTGTACTCTCTTGTTCATGGAACATGCTTCACAACCATTAAACAAAATTGGCTCGATGTAACATTTAAGTACTCGGAATCTTGTTTCCTTTGATATGGATCTGTTGCACAAGATGTTTCTCATTTTCTGGAACCCTGACTTGGCCTGAGCATGTCTGCTTTTTATTTCATTGTGACATTTCCCATCAGCTGTTATAATCATTCCTAAGTACTTGAATCTATCAACTTGTTTCAGATTTGTGCCATTGATGGTAATGCTACATTTTGGTGGTATTCTTTTCTTTGAGATGACCATCACTTCAGTCTTCTTTTTATTCAGAATGCCACCAAGACAGAAATGTTGAAATGTGCTGAGGGCATTATTTTTATTGACAGGCGTATCACTCAACAACTGGCCTTAAAGCTGTCAGTCAGCAATGGTAGTGCAAATGTTCTCATATTTTCTAAGGTTTGCGCAAGATGGGTTCCTTGAAGTCTCACAAATGGCCATCGATTGCAAAGGAAAGCAATTTCTTCCGACTTGTTGGAGCATTTCAGTGCTGAGGGAGAGAACTTTTTGGCTAAGATCGTAACAGGTGACAAAACCTGAGCACATCATTTTGAACCTGACACAAAAAGAGAGTCAATGGAGTGGCATCATCCGCAATCATCACAAAGAAAGAAATTCAAGACAATTTCTTCAGCTGGAAAGGTCATGATCACTGTCTCTTGGGACACTGAATGTGTGATTCTTGTGGATGTTATGCCAAGAGGAGAGACAATCAATTCGCAAGCTTACATTAAGACATTGAAAAAAACTCAATCAGTGTTTTCACAGAGTTCGGCTGCACAAGAATCCAGCAGACCTGCTTCTTCTTCACGACAATGCACAACGGGAAATCACCATACTGGGTTGGACTGTATTACCCCATCCACCCTATAGTCCCGATTTGGCACCCTCTGATTTCCATCTGTTTAGTCCACTTAAAGATGCACTCCAAGGGGTAAGATTTGAAGAAGATGAAGGAGTGATTCATGCAGTGAAGAAATGGCTACATAATCAAGAGAAAATCTAGTACAGGCTAGGAATATACGCACTTGTTTCATGCTGGCATAAAGCCGTACAAGTTGATGGGGATTATGTTGAATAATACTGCTGTTTACATGACATATCCATGTATATTGTATACAAATTTCATGCTTTTTGAATAAACAGCTCCTGAGAAAAATGATGTGGTGCATTACTTTCTGAATGCCCCTCATATGTTCAATTATTACATTAATTAAAACTAGTTGGTCTTTGGTCTATTTATCTTTAAAAAACATTATTCCTGTGTTTGAAATTTTCAAAACAGCTGATCTAAATAAAAAATAAGTGTTGTTTAAATTCAGAATTATGAGAATATACAAATGAAAAAAAAAACTTCAAGAAGGTGTTATTGACTTTAAATATTCTGAAAACTATATATTGCAGAATGGGGAAAATAAACTGAAAAAAAAATAGAACAACAGCTGCATTTTAGTAATAGCAAGAAAATTCAGCAAATAACACCAAATAATGAAAACTTTACAGAGAAAAAACAAATGTATTCTAAGTGTTTCAAGTGCCATTTTCCTCATCCTATAAAATATCTTGAAGCAGGCGAATGTAATTACATATCTTGGTTTATCTATGAAATGCCTTGCCCATGTTCCATTTTCCCCCTCTCAACTGTCAGTCAGCTACTGAGAAAAGTAAGGTCTGTACAAACATTGAAAATCTAACTGAATTGCAGGGGATGTTAGAGTGTAGGTAAACTAAATAACCTCACCACCAACTGCTTCACTCCAGATTTTTCTTTTAAGGTTACTCTTGTAGCATTTGACTCTCTCAAGTCACTCATAGGATGATGAGTTTATGGGAATTGGTAGCACTGCTTACTGTTATATGGTCACAGGTGAAACTGATCTAACATGACATTTCTACATAATCTAGAAGCATAACTAGACATAGTGATGGTTGTCAAAAGTCTTGAAGGTGGTACATAAAACAATCCTCTCATAAACAAGATAGCTCAAATGAAGGAACACAGAAATAGTTCAGAAAACAAATAAATTACATCTCTTTTTTAATTATCAGAACACTGTGGCACAGACAAGAATACATTCACCAAATTAAAAAAACACCATCCTGACCTTCCATGGCAGGAGGTTAAACTAAGATAATAACCTGAGAGAAGTCCAGTGAAGGAAGTATCACCACATTTAATACTGTACAAGAATATCTGGCAAACTTCTGTGTTTCCTCTATAACTATCATAATTACCATTTTACTCTGTCACAGTGGGTTTACTTCTTAGATTAGGAAAAAAATATGATAATCAAAATATGATAATCAATCTAAAGAGAAATGCAGACAAAAAAAGACTGACCTCTAGTATATAAATATCACTGTCATCATAGATACTAGCAGACCACATGCCATCTTCTTTATGAGCATCTGCTTTTACATTTACATCATCTGTTCACAAATAAAACATGAGAGAAAGAGATATTAATCCATGACATTATTCTCATGTTTTAAAAACTCTACATTCATTTTCTTTATCTCTCTCTTCTTTAATAATTCTCTATCTGATAAATATTATTTATTATATTGGCATTTGTGTCCATTTTTCCAATTACATTGGACAACAAATTTTCACAAAAGTCATGCCCTTCTTATAAAATTAGTCACTTCTTATAGATCTTGGGGTGCTTAACACAAATATGGCAATCATATTACAAAGCTGGCTATTATTTATAAGAAATGTGCAATAGTCTCTACAGTCACTTACTAAATAGAATACTATGTTAGAGGACGAAGTGTACAGTTGAATGTCCTCTTCTATGTTAGACATTTCTTTGCCTGCCACTTGTACAACTACTCAGGATCATCTCTAGATAATATCCAACAGTAGTCAGTAACCACGGAACTGGACCACTTGCCCTGATACCATTTCTCCACTGTTATGATATCTTCTTGGAAGCATTCCCCATATTCATCAATAACCATGCCGCAGTTACGGAAGAAATCCAAGTTGGAATGGAGAAAGTGCAACTTTAAGTACATATTGCTGCCAAGTTTGTGATACAGAGACAACATATTCTCAACTAGTTCTTTGTAGTTTTCTGCCTTGATATTTCCAAAGAATTTAGTTGACACCTGACAAAAGCATCACAAGCCTTTTTTTGTTACCCTGTACAGTAGGCTGTCAAACTTCTCATCTCTGAAGAGCTGTAGGATCTGAGGACCCACCAAAATTCTCTTTGATTTTACTTCATTAAGCCAAGGGAATTTGTCTACAAGGTACTTGAATGCTGACTTAGCATAGTCCATGGCTTTTACAAAATTCATCAGATCTAGTTTTATGTGCAATGGTGATAGTATAATTTTGTGTGTCTCCATCAATGCTGGGTGTAGCACATTCTTTTCTCCAGTTTTCAAAGACTTCCTTCTTTTTCATATAGTGCAATACCTTTGCTTGGCTGTCCCGTTCACGCAAAAAAGCAGCGATATTTTGTATATTCCAACTGCAGAGCCATCAATAAGGCCACTTTTTTCAAGTCTCTACAGAAATACCAGCCATACTTGAGGTACTGAAGACAATCCAACAGCTTTGTAAGGTTGTGATAAGTTCCTCTCATGCAGACGCCATGTCCCACTGGAAAAAAGGGAAGACAGATTACATCATGCAGCAACACTGTCGAGATCAATGTTAATGAGTCTATAAAAAGTCACCATTCTTGTGGATCGTGTTTAACTCTAGTGGCATTCATCAAGCCATTTACAAGCCAGGGAAACAAAAAGAAGCCAGCTGGGGTCAAGTCAGGGGTGTAGGGAGGTTGGCACAGCGCTGCCATGGTTTGTTTTCCAGAAACTCTCTCACTAGCAGTGACGCATGGCTCGGCTCATTGTCGTGGTGAAGAACCCAGGTGTTGGCAATATCCAGGCAGACGCACGCAGCTCTGTTCTTCGGCCATTTAAGCATTTCCATGTAAAATGCTACACTGACCATTTGTTTGAGTGAAATGAAACCCTTATGGGCAACACCTTTAGAGTAAAAAAGACAATGAGCATCAATTTCATCTTCGATTTGCACATTTAATTGGCGCCCTATGCACTGTTCATCCTCAATGCTCTCTCTTCCTTCATTGAATATCTTGTGCCACCAAAACACTTGTTTTCCTTCATGGAAAAATTGTGTGCTGCTCAGTGTTACATGTGTTTCTTCTATAAGTGTTGCTTATTATAAAAATGATATTCTATTTCTCTTCTTTGTCTTCTATTTTCTCTCCAAAAGAATTTGGTTTTTGCCAGAAAATCTCTGATGCAGTCTTGCATTCTCAAAATATTTATTTCAATATAAATAACTGAAGTAGCTTTTTTTAATATTTTGCAGCTGATGTCAGAATATGTTTTTACCTTACCATATTTTGTGCAAGATCTTTCTATAGTGGTAAATCTAAGTTATTCGTATCTGATTATCCTGTGAATATGTTGAGATAAAAAGAAATTCTGTGAGACATGAACCTGCTACGGCTTTTCTTATTTCCCAGGCTGGATTTAAAAACAAATGTTACAGCCAGGTACGTCAGCTTTCTGGGCTCATGTGTCATGTGATACTTGTTGCATGTCTGGAGGAAAACAATGCAGCTTTTCTCATTTTTTTATCATTCAAATCTAGTGTCATCAGGAAGTTCTACTTCAACCATTATTTTCATAGGTCACCTACAGACTGTGGTTACTTAGTTGCAAACAGAATAAATAAAACCTACTGAATCCACTTGGTTTATTTTTTTCAGTATATTGTAATTTTTCTCATATTTGCTAATTTTCTTGTTATATTTTATTTGGGCTTTTTATTAGAAATCATTACAGATTCAGACTTTCTTAACAAAGAGATAATTATTTTTGCTAAAAATATTGTTGTCCTTTTCAAATTCATTCATTCATTTGCATTGTCCCTTGCGGAACTTTGCCTCTATAACAGCACTCCTGTAGACCTCTCAGTTGTGAGCAAGATGGCCTGCCGCTGATGCATCCATTTGCAGATCGTCAATGATGTCTTGCAGCCATCTTCGTTTTGGTCTTCCTCTTTTTCTTTTTCCCATTATGTATCCCTCCAATACGGTCTTCTCTAAATTATCATGACGTTTAATGTGTCCAAAATATTTAAGTTTTATCTCTTTAATCCTCTTTACTAGCCAGCCTTCTTCAATATTAAGCTCTTGTAGTATAGATATATTTGTTCTTTTTTGTGTCCACAATATTTGGAGAACTCTTCTGTAGCATTTACATTCAAAGGCATTTATGTGTTTCTCAGCTGTTTTGTTAAGTGTCCAGGTCTCACAGGCATATGTTGCCATGGGAAAGATGCATGCCCTTAAAAATCTTATTTTTTGTAGTTCTGTCTGTTCCTCTCCACAGATTCTTTATTTGTTTTACTTTCTGAAGAGCGATAGATGTCCTCCTTTTAATTTCCATCATTGTATCTCCATTATTAGTTATTGGTTATCCAAAATATTCAAAACTCTTCACTTCTTCCACTTTTTCCTCATTGATACATATTTCAGCTGCCTTGTTTGTTTTGTCAGTTGTCATCAATTTAGTTTTCTTTGCATTAAGATAGAGGTTCTTCTCTTCGCTGTTCTTACGGACTGACATAATTTGTTTTTTCATTCCTTTTCCATATCTAATCTCTGGTATTTCATAACCTCCAATTGTTATATATTACAATTGTTAATATGTTTTTCATATTAGAGAGATCAATAATTTATATATTTCCTGTTTATTTGATATCATACACAGAGATTCACTGTGGAGAATTTTAAGAATATATGGAATACCATCTAAAATTGTCAACATCATTAGAGATCTCTACAACGGATATGTTTGTGTAGTCAAGACAGAAGGAATGAGTGAATGGTTTCGGATTGAAACAGGCATGAAATAAGGATGTATATTATCTCCCTTGCTTTTTGGAATTGATATAGACTTTATAATGAAAAAATACTGTACAGGTAAAACTGGCATTGATGGGTACTTGGGACCCAACTAGAAGATCTTGATTTTGCAGATGACATAATTCTTATCAGTGACAATGTGAAATCAATGCAGGAAAAAACAGATTTCCTGTCTTTCTTAGTACTACTTCCTACTTCCCAAAGCAGGTCTTGAAATTAACAAAGACAAAACAAAAATAATGAAATTTCTCATTAATCAAGAAGGAAAAATATATGTAGAAGGAACAGTTGTTGATGAAGTAAACTAATTTGCATACCTTGGTAGCTATATAGACCAGGATGATGACACTGGGAAAGATGTAAGATGTAAATTGCCATCTATTACATGGATATCTAAACTTGATGTGGCTGTGACATAAAGTGGTTCAGAACAAAATGCATTTCTAATTAGATTATCAAAAGTTCATCACATTTTAATAATGTGACATTATAATAATAATAACAATAATAACCTGACATAACCAGTCTATATTCAATGGTTTTGTCACATCTGACATAACCAGTCTATATTCAAGCTTGACTGAAAAATGGAAATGACTTCACAGCTGGGTATGATTATGCCTGTGACAAAAGCCCTACCTGAGAGGTGACCAGTGAAAAAATCATTCTCGTTGATATAAAGTGGCACTGACTGTCCATCTCTGTAGATAAGCTTAGCCCTAAAGTTAGCACTAATGACTGGAGAGCCTGGGCTTAGTATCAAGTTGAAACTCCTTAAAAGAAAGTCAATGATAAGAATTGATTAGTTCACTCTCCTAACTGAAGCACAAGTTTTACAGTCAATCAATCAGTCACTGGCATGCCCCCTGCAGAACTTTGCCTCCTTAACAGCTCTCCTGTAGGCCTCTCAGTCATAAGCAAGATGCCCTGATGCTGATGCATTTATTTGCAGATCATCAATGATGTCTCACAGCCATTTTCACCCTGGTCTTCCTCCCTTTCTTTTTCCTATTATGTACCATTCCAAGACTGTCTTCTCTAAATTATCATGTCCAAAATATTTAAGTTTTCTCTTATATCTTCTTCAATATTAAGTTCTTGAAGTATGGATATATTTGTTACTTTCTGTGTCCATGATATTTTAAGGACTCTTCCATAGCATTTACATTCAAAGGCATTTATGTGTTTCTCAGCTGTTTTGTTAAGTGTCCAGGTCTCACAGGCATGTTTTGCCATGGGAAAGATGCATGCCCTTAAAAATCTTATTTTTGTAGGTCTGTCTGTTCCTCTCCAGTTTCTTTAGTTGTTTTTTTTTTTGGAAGAGCAATAGATGGCCTCCTTTTAACTTCTCTCATTGTATCTCCGTTATTAGTTAGTAAAAATCCAAGATATTCAAAACTCTCCACCTCTTCCAATTTTTCCTCTTTGATATATATTTCAGCTGCCTTATTTGTTTTGTCAGTTGTCATCAGTTTACTTTTCTTCACATTAAGGTTTTGGTCTTATCAACACATTTGATACAATTAACATGACTGCTGTATCTAGACCACCAAGCAGCAGTAAGAATAAATAGTGAAACAACAACTTGGTTTGACATAGAGCAAGGGGTCCATCAAGGGTGCATATTGTCACTTTACTTATTTAACTTGTATATTGAAAATGTAATGAGGAATGTTAGAGAAGATGTAGACAAAGAATATTATGATGCCATAACAATTGGAGGTTATGAAATACCAGATATTAGATATGCTGTTCACAACACGAAAAGGAATGAAAAAACTAATTATGTCAGTCCATAAGAACAGCGAAGAGCAAAACCTCTATCTTAATGCAAAGAAAACTAAATTGATGGCAAATGACAAAACAAATAAGGCAGCTGAAATATGTATCAATGAGAAAAAACTGGAAGAAGTGGAGAGTTTTGAATATCTTGGATCACTAATAACTAATCTCCAAAAGAGGGAAATTAAAAGGAGGACATCTATCGCTCTTCAGAAAGTAAAACAAATAAAGAATCTGTGGAGAGGAACTGACAGAACTACAAAAATAAGATTTTTAAGGGCATACATCTTTCCCATGGCAATATATGCCTGTGAGACCTGAACACTTAACAAAACAGCTGAGAAACACATAAATGCCTTTGAATGTAAATGCTACAGAAGAGTTCTCCAAATATTGTGGACACAAAAAAGAACAAATATATCTATACTACAAGAGCTTAATATTGAAGAAGGCTAGCTAGTAAAGAGGATTAAAGAGAGAAAACTTAAATATTTTGGACACATTAAACATCATGATGATCTAGAGAAGACTGTCTTGGAAGGGTACATCATGGGGAAAACAAAGAGAGGAAGACCAAGGCAAAGATGGCTGCAAGACATTGTTGATGATCTGCAAATGGATGCATCAGCAGCAGGCCATCTTGCTCAGAACCAAGAGGCCTACAGGAGTGCTGTTATGGAGGCAAAGTTTCACAAGGGACATGCAAATAATGAATGAATGAATAAAAGATAAATACAGATTCACATTAAATTCTCTGCTTTTCTCTATTATTAATCTTATGTAGAACATATGATCTCAACTGGTGTCAATAATCTGGTTATACATCTGCTGCCACCAGTCTATATTGTGTCACGCTGGTGTAGTGGTTAGTGAACTTTGTTGCCAATCAGGTCACTGGTTTGATTTTGCACTTGGGCGGATTTTTTTTATGATTGCCTGGCACTAGAGTCAAACCAGCCTCCAAAAATTGGTACCTGAGGTTTCCCTAGGAAAATGAAGGCAGCATGGACAGGTGCATGCATCCCTACATCAAATACTGCTGTAGAGGCCTAGAAATATAAAGGCATTAACACTTCATACCCCTACAGATATATATACATGTGTACATACACACGTTTTTACTTGCAGTGAAAGTGCTCACAAGAAAACTAATCCTTTATCTTGAAATTATTGATACTGAGTTGAAACATATATATCATTTCTTGCTAAAAGTTTTTTTTAAATTGTCCATTTTTTACCTGCCTGTCCTGTTGTGGTAAAGCAGAACAAAGTTATCTTCAACAAAAATGTGTTGTATAATATTTGATGAAACTGTTATATATTTCAGATGGATAAAGACTGTTTATAAATAAAGTCTAGAATTTTTGTAATGGGTTATGGTCTTGCAGAAAGGCTGACAGTGCTTTTAAAACAAATTTATTTTCAAGTACAAGTAATCAATGCAAAGTAGCAATTTATTTTCTAGGAAAAATAATCAGTGAAAACCATGAACATATGACATGGTTTTAGAGAATATTGCCCTCTTGACAGCAAATCTAAAATCATCTTGCCTAGTTTGGATGCCTGATTCACTGAGTGTGGCATTTAAAATGTCCACTTAATTAAAATGCCCATCTTATCTTCTTCATTTCCTAGGACCTATGCCTTCCATTGCTGCACTCTCTAGATCTTGATTTCTTAGCATGAAAAGCATAATTTTACTACAACTGGTAGCTTTGTTTTTCTTATGCACACACAGATTCATTCATGCATTAGAGCAGTAATAACTTCATAACTTTTGTGCTGGTGTGGTTTTACTGTGGAACTACTTAATTAAACTATAATTCTCTGACAGGTGACCATATGCTAACCACACCAACATATTTGTACTGTCATCATTTCTTTTTTCTTGCACTGTAAGTAGTGTTTTTGGCAAATAAATCTAGAGAGAACTATGTAAGATAAGCCTTGAAAAATTGTAGACATCAAGAGAAAGAAAAAATAGTACAAGAATGTAAGTTACTAACTGCTTAGTCATGAGATAACAACACATTACCAGCTTAGGTGAAAAAAGAAAGATGTTCATTTTTGGCTAAAAAAGAACGCATGTCTACAGTTTTCTTTTATTATTGACCTTTAACTACTTTTTCCAGTTCTCAGGAAAAAAAAAGTTGTGCTCATCTGCATCCTCAGTAATTATATTTGAATCATTTTACACATAACAATTTATGGACATATAATTTATGTGTACAACATTAATGCTTCAAAATAACTTTACATGATACTTACTTTCCAAAAGCAGAGAAACTAAACTCTTTTGTATTAGAATCACGCCCATCAGTACTCCGTTTCTTTCGAACTCTTATATCTACATGATGCAGTGTTTCAAAGTATCGCAGCTGGTCAGTTAGTTCAGCTGAGGAAGTAAGAAATTTCACATTCTTTTTTTTTTATAAATTGTACTGATAAATAAGTTGCACATTTTAAAAAAAACATCCAGAGAGACTATCTGAAAAGACAAAACTGCTATAACCTTTTCCACTTGTGATTGTGCTGTGGCTGAAAAACCAAGTGCAGGCAATTTTGAGTGGGTATTTGGCTTTTTTTTATGTCGGCTTATGCAAAAATCTAAAATATGCTTTTTTTCAGTTTGATAAACAGTGCTCGATAATGTTGGCTGTTACATTAAAACGTGAATACGAAATTCCATACCTTTTAGTTTTTCAGTTCTGATGCTTCACTTACATATCTTTACCTTAATATGGTGATGGCTTTTGAGTGACCCAATGACCCGGAGAGATATATGGGGACAATATAGCTACCTGAAAGTTGTCAACTAGTTACGAACAAATGAAACTGGCACGCTGGTCCTTCAATATAGTAGTTAGGCCGTGATCTTATTGTTTCTATCACTTACCAGCTACACAGTACAATAAGATACAAAACTGTAGCACTCTCATCCCAGACTTCCGCCCGCAGCCTATTCATAACTGCAACTTGAATAATAAAGTCAGCACACACGTTTTCACTTGGAATAAGTTTACTAAATTTTACTACACAAGTGTTGATTATATCGTGTTCTAGTAGTACAAGTTATGAAAAAATTCTTCTGCTTAACAAGTTTTCTCCCTTACGCGGAAGTGACAAATGCTCTCAAAATAATAATATAAAGATAGATTATTCTATATCTTAAGCGTACAAATTTCTCCGTCGTAAATTATGTTTATTTCTTTTGTGGAGGGGATTTAGCAAAGGGAGAGGGGTTATTATGCTTTAAGAAGAAGCCAATTTCGTTTGAGAGCGAGAAGTGACCCCTGATGTATAGTTCTGTAATACGTCAGATGGCAGATTGGAGGACTATACAATAAACAGTATTTTATAACCAAAAACATTTAAACGGTAAATGATTATTTCATTCTTTTCCACAGAATGTTCATTACAAATGTCTACATAACAATAAGTATATTCTGTAAACCATTTTAGAACTTTCTACTTGATGCTTTCTGTTGCAAGAAACATAGTTTTATTCATGTATTGCATTCCTGAAAACTCCATGCAAATATGTCGGCTATAATGTTTTCATTTGCACGTGGTTAGATGTTTTATTGTTTAACATAGTAAAATGATAGAGCATAATGTGTACGATCAGCCTTCGAAATATAGTAGACAAAGCTAATCGAAGGCTAACTACACACAATATAATGAGGTCCTCAGATAAGTTCCTGAACAACGACAACTAGAAAATTTAGAATAAAAAGACAATGAAAATTTATTGAGCGTATCTTGAGAAGACAGGAGTTAGAGAACTTGGTAGTGACCGGAAAATTCAAGAAGGAGGCCAAGAGAAGATATCTCAGATGACTGACTAATGTGGAAAATGTAAAGCTATATTTTGAACTAATTGGAAACACCAAGAATCGCACAAGATGGAGAAGCATGATCGCCAAAGCTGTCCAGCATTCCACTAATTGGAGGTGCCAGAAATCGAATAGATTATAATCAGTCATCATAATCATCAGGTGCCGTGCCGACTAGCGTTGGCTATTATGCTTCTCCAGAGTACCCCATCCATCTTGCAGGCCATCAGTTCAGTTGGTGATCTCCTCTCACACCATCCCGTCAGACTGTCCAGTATCATTTCTCTTGGTCTTCCTCTTGATCTTCTTCCTTCTATTTTTCCTGTTGTTATAATATTTTCAATGCCCCCTCTTCTCATTGCATGTCCTATGAAAGTACATTGTCTCTCTCTTATCTTTTTGACAAGGTTTTTTGTCTCTCCAGCTCTTCTCATACATTCTTCATTAGTTATTTTTGCTGTCCAGGGGATTCGCAACATTCTTCTAATAAACCACATTTCTGCTGCTTCCAATGATTTTTGTGCAGACTTGCCTATTGTCCATGATTCACTTCCATATAACAAGATAGGTTCAATATAGCATTTTAGGACTTGTTTTCTAACATTCATTGATACAGGCGTGTTAGCTAATATGTTTCTCATTCTTTGGAATCCAGTCTTTGCTTGGCCTATTCTGTTCCTAATTTCTGTTCTGCATTTCCCATCTGAAGTTATTACTGCTCCAAGGTATTTGAATTTCTGCACCTGCTTTAGAATAGTTCCGTTTAATTTAATACTGCATGCTGGTGGATTCTGTTTCTTATAATCAGTGGTATACTTCAAACGTGAAAATGAACAGAAGAGTGTGGCTATCGACCATAAGCTTGTTAAAACAAGGATAAACCTGAAGATCAAAACTGGAAGACAATATATATATATATATATATATATATATATATAAGCTTATGGTCGCTACCCATACTATATATGTGTGTGCGTGTGTGTGCATGTATGTATGTTTCAGCATAATTCTGTAACGCCTGGAGCAATTTCAACCAAACTTGGTACACATGACTTACAATCTTGAAAAAAAAATACTGTGGGGGGTAAGACACCCCTAGCACCCCTACGGGTGGGATGGGTTGACATGTAAAAATAGTCGAAAACGAACGATATTAACAATAGCCCAGTGAAGGAAAGGATGCAACTCCCGTGATATTTATGCGCAATGCCTGCCTCGGATTGTGTGTCGTGCCAGATAGCGTTGAAATGAATATAACTCTGTATGAGCACAATGATCTTATTAAAAGTTTAAGACGGCATTGGAACGTATGCCAACGGATGAATATAAAATAATCATAAGAGCAGACCGAAGACCAGCAGGCAAACTCGAGCCGCGCTTCAATGCTCTTCAGGCGAAATCGCAGGCGATGAGTTTAATCAACAGGATATCGTAATTCAACGACGAGGCGAATCATTGCAGCATCATCATCATCATTACACACACATATCGATTACGTTATATCTGCTGAGTTGCCTGACCTAGCACAAGATCCTGAACTTTTTGCAGTGGTAACGAAAAACATTATCCACGGACCATGTGGAAATCTCTATCCCAACTCTCCGTGTATGAAGGACGGAAAGTGTACCAAGAATTACCCAAGAAAATTGATTGGAGACACACCGGAAATGATGGTTATCCTCTATATAGACGGCGAGCTCCAGAAGATAGAGAGTTCACGGCGAAATTAAAGATACGCAGCAACACAGATATAAAAATCGACAATAGTGGGTTGTACCATTTTCCCCGCTGCAGTCAAAAATGTTTTATTCACACATCAATGTGGAGTACTGTAACACTATGAAATCGATTAAATATGTGTGCAAGTATGTTAATAAAGGTAGTGATGTGGCTGTTTTCGGCATACCAATGACAAAACAAATGATGAAGTGATGCGGTATCATTTGGGACGGTACATTAGTAGCAACGAGGCAGTTTGGAGAATCCTATGATTTCCGATTCACGAAAGACACCCTAATGTTGTTCACCTCAGCGTCCATTTAGAAAATGGTCAGAGAGTTTATTTCACAACAGAGAGCGCCCCTACAGTGGTTGATCAGCCACCAAACACGACCTTAACAGCATTCTTTCAACTATGTCGGCAGGATCTTTTCGCAAGGACTTTGTTGTATCCTGATATACCTCGATATTATACATGGAATGCATCGTGGAATGTTTTCTGTAGAAGAAAAATTCCCCCAGCCCGTCCCTGGACATGATGCAATTGCGAGTGACGCCATGGGTCGAGTGTACACAGTTCACGCAGAAAGCTATTTCCTTAGGATGCTTCTTCACTCAAAGACCTTACTTTATAATTTGTATACTGTACTTATACTTAAATACCTGTAAATAAAATTACTTCGAATTTACATTATAAATAGAATTCATTCCTTTTCCCGTCTAATGGAAGACTGAGATAAATAAATGACCGGGTAACGCCGGGTAATAAGCTAGTATATATATATATATATATATATATATATATATATATATATATATATATATAGTCCCAAAAAAAGAAACGCATAGCTTATATAAGCTTAATTTTTTTATATGTTATGACAATTTGTTTTCCCTGGTATCTCAAAACAAACCAAAGATTGTCACCAATATATCAGGTGATGATTTAGGATGAATTTTTCTATTCTCGTGTATAGTCAGAACGCAGTAGCTGCCCTTGCTAATCATGCATTTTTTTTTACCATAACTCACGCTGCCTTTGTGGAAAAGTGATATTTTGTGGTGAGCACAACTCACTTCCCATGCAAATCAAACCCTATAAAAGGATTAGGCTACACAAACAAACTCAGTTATTTTTCAAGCAAACAATTATGGCGTGTCTATCGGAAAATGTACGAAACATAGCTATTGGTCGCCTGCAAGCAGGCGAAAGTCAAAGTCAGGTTGCCAGGCATTTAAACGTGCAGCAGAGTACCATCAGTCGACTTTGGCACCGTTTCGAAGCCACTGGCTCAGCTGAAGACCGGCACCGCAGTGGACGACCCAGAGTGACAAAAGCAAGGTGATGATCGCTTTATTCTGGTTCATCAGCTCAGAAACAGGTTTACAACAGCTTTCCCAAGTGCCTAGTCATTGCTTGCAGGACGTCGTGTGTCTGATCAAACTGTCCGGAATAGATTGCATGAATAGACTGGTGGCACGACGACCTCACCGAAGTCTTGTCTTACCAAGACGCCATCGCCAAAATCGACTTCTTTAGGTCAAAGTTGGAGACGTGTCTGGTTTAGTGACGAATCTTCCTTTTTGCTGCACAGCCATGATATGTGGAGAAGGGTCTACCGTAGGCCAAATGAACGTTTTGCCCAAAATTGCATTGATGAAGCTCCGCCGAACGGTGGTGGAGGTGTAATGGTATGGAGAATGATCAATTTCAATGGAAGGAGTCCATTGGTGCAGATTGAAGGAGGCTTGAATGCGCAACGATACGTCAGTGAAATTCTTCGACTCCATGTCCTTCCATTTTTGGCTGCGCAAAGGTCTGTGTTTCAACAGGACAACACCAGACCTCATTCTGCACGGTTCACCACACAGTTCCTGACTGCCAATAACATTCTCACCCTTCCCTGGCCATCCCTGTCTCCAGACGTGACTCCGATCGAGCACTTATGGAATGAGCTGCAAAGACGTGTTTGTCGCCGAAAAGTTTCTCCAGCCAATCGTCGTGATCTGTGGCAGGCACTCCAGGAAGAGTGGGCAGACATCCCACAGGCGCACATCAGGCATCTGATCGCATCTATGCCCAGGAGATGCCAGTCGCTGATCGATGCAAGCGGAGCCCACACACCACACTAACTTGCGAACCCCTGGGACTAACAAATTCACACAGATGCAAGAAACTGTCAAGTGAGTGTTTAAACTCTTAGGTATTATTGTGTGTAATTTGAAAATTTTATTCAGCCAATTTAAAAAGTTATAGAGTATAAAATTTACATTACAACATTTAAACGACTAAAAATGGCAAGACAACTTGAGAGCAAAACTATTAAAAATAGACTCAGAATACGAAATACAGTTACTGCTGCCGTTGTTTAAAGACATCTGGGAAATAGAAACAAATGACATAGAATGGAACCGGAGAATTATTCTTACATCTTACACCTTTCCCGTGCCGTTAAACGTCACATAGGGCTCGCATGGTAGTTCGTCAAGTTTTCCTGTTTTCGGCGAGCTTTTCAGCCTCATCAAGTGATTTTATGTTACTAATTTGGCTCCTAGAGAAGGCCGTCTTGGAAGGGTACATAAATGGGAAAAAGAAAGAGAGGAAGACCAAGGCGAAGATGGCTGCAAGACATCGTTGATGACCTGCAAATGGATGCATCAGCAACAGGCCATCTTGCTCACAACCGAGAGGTCTACAGGAGTGCTGTTAAGGAGGCAAAGTTCCGCAAGGGACATGCAAATGAATGAATGTGTGAATGAATTTGGCCTTTCTTAACAATGTCCTCTTTATTTTGAGTTTCATGTGTTCTATCTCTTTTTCTTCGGCCTGTTGTGTTTCACTTGATAGCTTGTTTTGTGTTTCTCTGACTGTTTCTTCTCATCACGTGACCGACATACGTCCATCGTCTTTTTCTGATATGAGGCAGGCTCGCTCATCTGCCTTATCTCTGCGTTGTTCATGAATTCGTTCAACTTTATAGCGAGCATTTTCCTTAGGAATTTGTTTTCAAAAGAGTCTAATTTGTTGTTTATTTATTTAATTGTTTTCCAGCTTTCGCAAGCATAAATGAGGCTGGATATTACATTTGAATTTAATAATCTTAACATGGTGTGTGCTTATAACTTTAGAATGCCATATGTTCTCAAGATTCTTGAAGGTCAGTGCTGCTTTTGGAATTCTGATTCTAACTTTCTTTCTGGTGTTACCATCCTAGTCTGTGTAGCTGCCGAGGTATGCAAATTAATGTAACAGCCGTTCCTTATTTATTATTATATATTATTAATTATTAATATATCAAATTATTATATATTATTAATGAATAAAATGTCATATGTTATTAATTATTAATATAGCAAATAAAGGAGGCCTTACATACCTATTTGGAGAGGAATTATATTTCTCTCTGTTTCACGTAAGATATGAGGAAAGATAATTATCAGCAAAAATTGAGCAGCGTTGATTAATTTAAGTCATAAACAAGTAGAATTTAGAATTAACTAGAGATGCACAGAGTGCATACATTATTTTGGAACTTTTCGTCTAAGAGTCTAAAAGACAGTTTTGAAGCACACAGACATCATTCTTTTATTGTATATCATCTTGCTGAACAGCTGCTCCCAATAATTGTCATTGTTAAAATTACATAATCGGCCACAATAACACCAAGTAATTTCTGTGCTCCAAAATCCAGCTGAAAAACAACTCAGTGTTTCTAAACATGTAGCGATATCTGGATTTGGCCTGGTGTCATTTTTTAAAAAGTGACTAAGGGTTTTCTGTTGTTATAGTGGAGCATGGCAGTTCTATTCAGTACACACGGCCATTTGTTTTCTTGGTTGTTGTTGGTATTTTCATCATTCTTCTTATGAACCACATCTCCGCCGCTTCCAGTAGATTTTGAGTGCGCTTTTTTATGGTCCATGCTTCGCATCCATTTTATGAAATGGATTCGATATAACACTGAATAACTCTTTTTCTGGTGTTCATCGATATAGATTTATGGCACCGTATGTTTTTCATTTTCATAAATGCTGGCTTGGGCTATTCTGCTCCTTATTTCGGTTTCGCATCTTCTGTCTTGTGTTATTATTGTTCCTAAATACTTGAATTTGCCCACTTGCCTTTTACTTTGATGCTACATTTTGCTATTGTTTCTTTCTTGGATATGACCATGACCTCCGCCTTCTTATTATTTAAGCTAAGTCCTTTCTCCTCACTTTTTTCTACTATTTTGTCTAACAAGAATTGTAGCTCTTCGCTTTAAGCTATCAGTACCATGTCACCTGCATATCTTAGACTGTTTAGGTTGTATCCACCCACTGCTATTCCAGGCAGGTTTTCAATGTGTCTCATAATCCTTTTGCTATAGAGGGAGAAAAGGTCAGGGGATAACATGCATCTTTGCCGTGCTCATTTTATGTTCTGATACTCTCGCCTATTTGATTATCAATCCTGTTTGCGACCGTTTGTTTTAATATAACTGTTCTATGATTCTCCAGTCTTCTTTATCTATATTTATGTATTTTAACATCTGTATGATTTCTTTACGAATGATGACTCCTGATTCTCCTCATGATCATGCGAAGCAAATTTTTGGTTGTGATTCATGTGATCTTCGCAATTGTTCCTGATTTTTTTTTTTTTGGGGGGGGGGGGGGCAAGGCTATAAATATTTATGCTAGAAAATCGTCTAGAATGTATCCATTATTGTAAATGTCATTGATCAGTTCTGTTATTATTTCTACTCTAGACTCCACTATTGCCTCTATTTCTTATTTTGTTATGTTATCTGGTCCTTGTGATTTATTGTTTTTCATATAACGTGTAGCATCTTCTACTTCTGCAGTTAATATATATGGTCCGTCGTTATTACTTTCTATATTTATCTATTCCCTTTCATCGTAATAAAGTTCTCTTATGTATTCTTTTCATCTCTGGAGCATTTCTCTGCTATCCATGATGATACTTACTTCCTTTGACTTTAAACCTGTCTTATAATGTTTTCTTCTTTAATGTTCTTATACATGTCGCAGCTGTTACTTTGATGATGGATTTCTATTTCCTTGCATTTCTTGCTCAGCCATTTTTCTTTAGCTTTGTTACATTCACTCCTGACTGTCTTGTTCATCTGTTTGTATCTAGTCGGTTCACTTTTTAACATTTTTCTTGTTCATCATTTCCAGTATTTCGTTTGTCATTTGTGGCTGCTTTGCTTGTCACTTTTTTGTCTTAAATATTTCTTTCGATGTCTGCTGGATAGATCATTAGAAAAGAGAATAACAGCATTTGAAATGAAATGTTACAAAAGGAGCTTAGAATATCTTGGATGAAACGAAAATCAAAGAGATGCTAATGGAACTAAGCGTCACAGAAAACTGGCTCGTTTAAAAGTAGAATGTTGATTTACTTCAGTCACATCAAGAGACACAATAACTTGAAGAGGTTCATAGTATAAGGCATAATGCCTGGCAAAGGAGAAGAAGGGACGAGCTCGCCGCAGGTGGACTACGGACATCATGGGAAAATAAGTCTGAATGTGTCGTTGCGAGGCGCTGGTCTGCTAGCTCAAGAACGTATTGCATTCAGGAAGGCTGTGGGAGTGACAATTTCTGGAAAGGACATGTCACATGAATGAATGAAATGTATTTAAATACATTCTGACAGTGCTCATCACTCACCATTCACACTGCATGTTGTACAGGAAGTATTAAAAGATATTTCCTTATTAAGCTGAAAAGTGGTCATAGAATTCATGTCAGATGTTTACCAATTGAGGTTATGTTGACGTCATCAAGCGAGCATGTCCTAAGATGTATCGTTTATACAGCGTAGAGCACAAACACCTGGTGATATTGAAACTGGAATTTTGGCACTATAGGTTGTCAACATTGCATCACATGGTACCACATGATAGCTTCCATCTTGGAGTTTAGTTTGTAATTGAGTGCAATTGAGTGTTGTGCATGACCGTGTCGCTGTATAGCTAATTATTCGACCAGTCTGTAACGCCTACTCATCCACACGGCGGCTCTATGAGTTTTGCCCCTCTGTGCAGTAGCATACCTTGCCGCTCCACCAAGCTCTCAAATTAAGAAACCTCAGCACAAGTAGTGGATTACATTGGAAACACTGAAGACAGACAGGACAGAAATGAAAGCAAAAATAAATGATAGTAAAACAAGAGCAGAAAAGGCCTCAGCTCAGGTAGAATACAATTTGGGTCATAAAGAGGTTAGGAAAAGCGTAAAGAAAGAAAGACAGGCCAATTTTGATAATATGGCGGGACTGGTAGAAGAGGCAGCTAGTAAAAACAATATGAGACCTCTGTATGAAATCACCAAGAAGTCGGCAAATAGACCATGTAAGATAGAAAACCCCATCAAAAACAAGCAAGGTAAGGTAGTAACATCAGAAGAAAACCAGATACAAAGATGGGTGGAATACTTCAGCAGAATCAGAAATAGGCCAGCACTGACAGAAACAGAGGAGATACCAAAAGCAGAGACATCAATGTAGAATCACCCAGCAAGGCTGAAATTGAACACACTATCTCAGAGTTGAAGAGAAATAAGGCACCGGGTCCAGATGGAATTATAGCAAAAGTCCTCTTAGCAACACGGAAATAACAACAGAAATACTACTATTACTATTTAGCAGAATTTGGGAAGAAGAGAAGGTCACAGAGGACTGGAAGGAGGCCCATCTTATAAAACCCCCTAAGAAAGGAGATCTATTAGAATGTAAGAACTATAGAGGCATCTCCCTGCCTTCAATACTTACTAAGGTCTTCAGCAGGATTTTGCCAAATAAAATTAAAACATCAGTAGATACTAAA
>CM019714.1:25011132-25084759 GCA_009760885.1 Achatina immaculata
TTGATGATGAGAAACGACTCCGTTATTGGGAATGGTTTCAACACTACATTCGCGTGAAAAGTGTCGACATTCTTGACTACTTTTTTCACCGACGAAGCCCGGTTAAATCTTTCTGGTCACGTGCACTCACAAAACTCACATCTGTGATCGTCGAACGATCCTAATGTTCTGCAAGAAACACCTCTACATGATCAGAAAGTTGGAGTGTGGGTGGCAATATCCCGTCAGAGGATTGTTGACTCCATATTATTTGCAGAAACGGTGGATTTTAAATGATATGGTTCAATACTTCACGATTTTATTAGCCTTTTGAAGGAGGACGAAATAATGTATTCAGGGTTTCAGCAGGACGGTGCTACCTCTCATACTGCCACCAGCTCTATGAAACTTTTGGAGGAATTTTTCTGTGAGCGTATCATTTCTAAAAATGTATGGTCACCGAGATCGCCGGATCTAACTCCGATAGACTTTTATTTGTGGGGAGCAATAACAGGAAAAGTGTATCGTGATCGCCCTAGCACAACTAATGAACTAAAGTCAGCAAACATTAGTTACATCTCACAGGAAACTTTACAAAGAGTTTTTGATAACAAAATTAAACGTGTGCAAGCCAATGTTGGCGCACACCGATTTCATTTCGAACATTACCTTTAAGATACGACAAATTTACATGTACTAATTCTTTTCAATATTAAAATATACAACTGTAATTTTCAAAGACATATGACATTATAATTTTATATTTTAATTATTTTTAAAGTAATTTTTAAATAAATTCTCACCTCTACTCGTTGCAATAAACACGTAAAACGTAAAATGGCTTTCCGTACTTTGATTTTAAACTTAACGCTAACAATGATGCAATCGGAACAGCCTACGTCCACGATCATTGCCTACTTGAATTTTTACACACTACCAAGTGACTTTTGAAACATCCTGTAGATAGATAGATGGATGGATGGATGGATAGATGGACGGACGGACAGACGGACAGACGGACAGACGGACAGACGGACAGACAGACAGACAGACAGACAGACAGACAGACAGATAGATGTACTTACTGGTCCTAGTTCTGAAACAGTAGTAGGAATGAACTTGACTTGAATAAAATCATTGCCAGAGTTTTCATTCTGGACCTCGTCCAAGTTGCTCCGTTTAATTCTTTTGGCGAAAAAGCGCTCTCGAGTTCCGTGCGTGGGGAGACAGGCTTTCGCTCCCTTCCCGGACGGCGAGAGTTAAGGTGTTTCGATGCAGAAGCAAGTGGTTTGTCCGTCGAGCGAAGCATGTAAACGGCTAGCCAGCCAGCTTCGTGATAACGATGTAGTACGGTTTTGTCGACCGATGGTCTCGAAATTGGCCCATCTCTCGCAAAGAGTATCGGGTCTGCAGTATGTAACGTGTGTTGTTTGTGGGTGGCCAGGCTTTCTTCTCCGCTCGTTAGAGCAGAGAGAGCCGCCCCCGCCGGTTAAAGGAAATGAAACGCCGCCGGGGTCGAAAGGGATCCGCTCTGAGCAGAGCGCTGTCTCCCTTGCCCCGCATCGGTCTGTCGGCAGATATCCGACAAAGGTTCGGTGAAGAAAGCTATCTGGTTGATCCTGCCAGTAGTCATATGCTTGTCTCAAAGATTAAGCCATGCATGTCTAAGTTCACACTGTCTCACGGTGAAACCGCGAATGGCTCATTAAATCAGTCGAGGTTCCTTAGATGACACGATCCTACTTGGATAACTGTGGCAATTCTAGAGCTAATACATGCTTACCAAGCTCCGACCCTCGTGGAAAGAGCGCTTTTATTAGTTCAAAACCGCTGTTGGCGAGATTTTTCAGCTGCCGTGCGTGGAGCGGTGCTCTTCCCGGCCAATGAAGAAAGGTACAAATGAGGTTGCCGCGCACCATCACTGCGGAAAAGGTGGTAGAAAGGATAAAGCGAAGCAAACAGTCAAATCATGGCGCCTCTGGTCTGGAGGTCGGCCACGTCCTGAGTGCAGTCATGTCGGGTGAAATGCATGAACCGGCTTGTCTCACTGCTGGCGAGACTCTTCAAATGCCGTGCGTGGAGTGAAGCTCCTCCCGGTTAAGGAAGTAAATGCGGAAAAGAAATAAAGGTTGCTGTGCGGAGCCGATGGGAAAAGGTGGTGGAAAGTGAAGTTTAACTGGTATGTCCAGTAGTATCGCTACGAGAGCTATACCACGGCACCTCTGCTCTAGAGGCCGCCCACGTCCGAAATACACCTACACTGGTGAAATATGCCTAAACCGGCACACACCAGGGGTGGAACTTGATGGCTAGACATGTCATGCCACCTCCGCTCTAGAGGTCGGTAACGCCTGATAAACACCCATACTGGTGAATTTTGCCTAAACCGGCTCATACCAGGGGTGAATCTTGAAGGCTATGCATGTCACAGTACCTCTGCTCTAGAGGTCGGTCCCGTCCCAAACACGCCCATACTGGGATAATGCCTAAACCAGCTCAACCCAGGGGTAGAAGTCACTAGTGGCGAGGATTCGTCCTCCTGGACAAAAGCTCCATCCTGGTCACAACTAGGAAGGGTAGCGGCCACGACCGCAAAATGCTGAAGTCGGAAACACTGGACCAGGGAAGTCTAGATAGGCAACCACCTCTCACCCGGCGGGGATGTTTGCGTATCCTAATCACGCTGAGGTTTTCCGGTGAGAAAGTCCAACCCTGGACTGGATGGGCAACCACCTCTTACCCGGCGGTGATACACGGGTATCTCAAAACACGTCGAGGTTTTCCGGTGAGAAAGTCCAACTCTGGCCTGGGTGGGCTAACGCCTCTCACCCAGCGGGGATGCACTGATATCCTAAACACGTCGAGGTCTTCCGGTGAGAAAGTCCAACCCTAGACTAAACTGGTGCAATGAAAACCACGGTGTCACGCAATCCCGCTTCCGAGACCCACCAAGAATAAAGGCTAAAGCACTGTGACACTCTGAATCTCTTGTGGTCCTTTCGTGGATCTCGTGTGGTCTATTTTGGACCACACAGGGGACCACGGGACCTAACGAGGACCACAGGCATGAATTCAGTAGGTTCACAGTGCGGTTTTTGGTGGTAGAAGTGAAGAAGAAGGAGAAGAAGAAGCTCCGTTTAAGGCTGTTTAAAGACTGCATGTCTCGTTCGAAGTGCCTTAATTTGAAATATTTTAGATGACGTTACTCTGACTTTAATATAATAACATACAACATTTAAACGAATTTTTATTCTGTTTTTTTTTCTTTGCAACTATAATCAGAAACACTAGTAACAGTTAGTCGACACACTAGCTTCTTACGAGAAAATCAAATTTGGAGACTATGTCGAAACCATGTTAAGAGTACCTTGTACGGTTAAGATGAGACGTGCATGACAAAAATCAATTAAAATAAATGTAATAAAAGCTAACATAAGAATATTCGTTGCATTTATAAATATGAAGGTATACTTGACGAAAAACAATATCATTACAAAATGAAAGATTTGTGAAAAGACAGACAGCTATGGTGAGAAAATGCTTTACATCCCAAGATTAGCTGTTCGTGACCGCCTTTAGAAGTGTCAAAAGCAACTTTATTTCCCTAGTAGTGAATGAGAATGTGTGTGATGACGCATGTTGCATGTAGTGACCTTTCAAGATACAATAAGATTAAAACTAAAGAAATATCACGCTAACTTTGGTCGCGACTCATGAACGAACTCTGCACTGAAGAATATGCCCAAGCATAAGTCCTACAACAAGATCTCATGCCATTTTCTTGTAAAAAAGCAACGCTTATTGATATATAATTTCTCTTACCTGTAGATTTGCCTTGTCCAAACAAGGCACACGACATCATAAGTATGGCAGAACCTCTCAACATCATGACTGTTAGGTAGATTTGTGTGCAGGACTATAAAATCGGATTGTCCGTGCGTTTACCTCTTAAACAGCTCATATATTTATTTTAAAATTCCAATTCAAAATTGCAAATGAAATGTAAAATAAATAAAATAAAATTTCTCAAAGTCGTTCACCTAAATTAGTTGACATTATGTTCCATTTCAGACGCATATCTCCTACAGTGATATTTAATAAACATTGGATATCGTATTTCATTAGATTATTGCAACATATTTCACAGTGTATGAAAAATTCCTCAATAACACCTGTCAGTTTCACTTGCTGATTTATTATCTATCTAACGAAATCCTCATAGAAAACAGATTAAATCATCAAACAAAGGGATAATTAATTTACAAGTAGAATGTAATTATGGAAAAATGTCATCATCAGTCTTTTGTACTCCCAATGAAATTTAAGGCATCAACAAAATTTCTCCAGCCAATCCTGCCTTGAGTTGATCTGGATACCAGAAACCATGTCTTCCCTGCTTCCTTTAGATCTTCCTGTGTTGTTCCTTAACGACCTGCCCCTCTCTCTTGTCCACTGAGGTGTCAAAGTCAATGCGGTATATGGGTGTCTTGCTTTATCCATCCGTGGTATGTAGCCCCGGCAATTTTCATCTTCTTCATTTAACTTTTTTGGTGATGTTTTCAATGTCCTTTTGTAAGATGGGAGGCAGGAGGGAGCTGGTTTTATTTTTGGCACTGCCGGTCAAGTGGAAACAGGTCAGCGTCTCGCTTTTAGATAGAGAGACGCAAGCATTGCGGGAAAAGCAAGAGTGAGCAATCAGAACCATCATCATCATCACGTCCCGTGCCGACTGGCGTTGGCTATTATGCTTCTCCAGAGTACCCGATCCTTCATGCATGCCATCAGCTCAGTTGGTGATCTCCTCTCACACCATCCCGTCAGACTGTCCAGTATCATTTCTCTTGGTCTTCCTCTTGATCTTCCTCCTTCTATTTTTCCTGTTGTTATAATATTTTCAATGCCCCATCTTCTCATTGCATGTCCTATGAAAGTACATTGTCTCTCTCTTATCTTTTTGACCATCAGTCTCGCAAAATGTTTTCGTTGAGGTAAGGCGCGAATTTAAAATGTATGCCATTGTTAGTATATATTGTGCATAAGTGCCTAATTGGGATTAAGTTGTAGTTTTGTGTCATGAATCAAAGTTATCGCGCCACCTCTGTGATGTTATTATCGTGAGGGATCTGTGTGTGGACGTAAAATTGTGGTACAAGAGTGCATATATGTGTTAAACTACTCATATGAAAATAGGTAATTTAGAGCAAAGGTTGACGGTTAGAATTGCTTTCTTGTCCTTGTAGGTATCGAGTGCACTTAGAGGGGCACTGAATTGTTCATGTGATCATGTTATTATCTCCATTGATTAAATTGATTCTGTGTTGATTATAATGATGGTTCTATGCATGATAGTGAAATTAGGAGCTTTGCACAAGGAAGGGTGCACGGAGAATCCACCAGCGCAGTAGGCGCAATGACGGGTGTCATAGGGTGGAAGGAAGTTAAGAGACTGTTGCAGGCAACAGACTAGTTTTATATAAGATATGGGGCTACAGGTGCAGAATGCACCAATGACCAAAGTCATATGGTAGATAATGGAGCAGCAGATATGGAGATAGGAGAGATACCAGGTGCAGAATGCACCAATGACCAATGTCATAACGTAGACAACAGAGTAAGAAGAGGGGGAGGGGGCAGAAGAGGTCATGAAGCCCAGAAGCAGCTGAAACATATAAGGGAAAGAAGTGGAGAAAGAACTCATAACTGAAATGATTAGGTCAAACTGATATATAATTAAGCATCTATTATTAAGTACTAAACATTCGACAGTCATGTTATGTACTCTGTGTTGTCATCTACCGTTTTAGTTAGTCACGTTAATAAACAGTGTGAGCTGAAACTTGTACGTCCACCTCTTAGTTCTGTGTCTTCATTTACGTGATCATTGTTGTAGCACTATATATATTGTACGTGGATATTAATGTACTCAAAATGATGCTGTAACAGATGGCCAGACTGCCACGGGTAGAGAGAACCGGACCTGAGAAGAAGAAGCGGGTAGGGGGGGGGACAATTGTTCGACCCACATTTCTGCGACAATACGGGGCTGAAGTAAAATGCTCCCTTATATGCTGAGATAGAAATTACCATAAACATACACCAGATTAATCATTAAAAAAGTTTACATGTATATATAAAGGTAAAGGTAACCTTGTCATGCCTTAGAGGCACATAGGGATATGGTGTTAGTGCCCATATTTTCCTTGACCTGTCAGCACACTAGAAGGTGATGTGGTCAGTATCACGCCTGGCCGTTTTACCTTCCCAGGTTTTTCTTGTACCCACTTTTAGAGGCTGGGTCAACCCCGGGGCCTTTTTGGTGTGTGCCAGAAAAAATCCCACTGCTGGGACTGAACCCGGTACCCCCGGACTAGTAAACGGAGGGAATGATAAATACACGTTTTATTTACACATTTGTCTCTGTTAACATATACGTTGAATTTCCTCCAGTTCGTATGAAAATCATAAACAACAAGAGCATAGAATCTTAATATGCATATACATCTGGATCACTCGAGCATTTATGGACAGTTTATCTCTTAAGCTCTCATGAGCCATCAACGAATTCAGTCTTAATATGCAGATTAGTCTGGTCTACCTGGACCTCATTAAGTGAACTGTCAACGACATATAAGATCGGGTCTTTCAGTTCCCTGGTAACAGTATCGATATCTATTCGCTAACTCTCCTAAGAGTCTGTGTCAAACCAGCTCGTAGTTTCATCACATCAGCATGATTATCTGCTTCTATATCTCTCTGTCTGTTTCGCAAGATCCACTTCTGTTTATTTCTATCTGTACAATTCTCTTGGTCTCGATTTACTTATCTGAGTCTCTCCAGTGTTTCCTAGTTTCGGAGTATCTTCGTCGCCGAGTATCTTGGTTATCTTCGTCTCTGAGTACTTTTGTGTCGGAGTTTTAGCTCTGCTCTCAAGTCATGGTGCGTACTTCTCTGCGCATTCTCTTGCCTCTGCTCTCAAGTGCGTACCTCTCTGCGAATTCTCCTGCCTCTTCTCTTAAGACATGGTGCGTACCTCTCTGCACACTCTTCTGCCTCTACTTTTAAGTCATGGTGAGTACCTCTCTGTCACTCTCCTGCCTCTACTCTTAAGTCATGGTGCGTACCTCTCTGCGCCACTCCTGCCTCTGCTTTTAAGTCAAGGTGCGTACCCCTCTGCGCGCTCTCCTGTGTAGTATTACAGGTTTTTTTATGGATTGATGATTTATTGGTGTAGTATATTTATCTCTACTTTACTGACGTGAATTAATTGTTCAGTCTTTTATTTCTTCTTGCCGCCGTCGTACTGAGTGGTGGAAGGCTGACTACCCCAGACACTCACACCTTACGTATAAATAACGGGAACACGAAACAACAATCCTTTTTTCTTAAAATCACCTTCCTTGTATTTACAAAATTCTGATCCACAAGGCAATGCGAATCAAACGAATCCTATGCGCATGAATCCATATATTTATATATTTCCACACGCGTTATTGAATCATACAAAAAAAAGGTTCCTTGAATAATATGATTTCAATCCTGATTACAAATGCACACAACTAAACTATACACGCCAGCCTCCATCTATCGAATGACCCTCCTTGTCCACGTCTGCCGCTGGACTTCCACGTGCTCAACTCATCAGCCTTTTTTTCTCTTCACGTCTTATATACCTGGTCAGCGCCGGACTCGAAGGCCTGGGGATTTCCATTCAAAACCGGGTCACTGCTTGCTTATTTTTCCACTCCTTACATACTCCCCCTGGTTTTGTTTACAAAATGTTTGTATGGAATACAATAAATTGTACATATACATTGTAGCATAGCTACATATCCTGAACTCAAAGTCTTTATGTCCTTCTTTTGGAACCAGTACACATGTTGCTGTAGTTGCGTGTCGTCTTCTTCTGGTTAGACTGTTGGTGTGTTGGTGTGGCCTATTTTTTGTAATTTTGTGTGCCTTGCAGTATTTCTCATATACTCTATTTGGTCGTGTAATGTGGGCAAGGGTGCCACTCGTTGTTCGACGCTCTGCTCTGTAGCTCCGTCTTCTGATTCGGCGGATGGTTGGTTTTCATGTACTAGTAAGGATGTACTTGTTCGAGTGATACTGTCTTCGCTGTCTACTGCTACCTGTGGGGTGGATGCGACTTCTTCCTCCGTTATTTCTACCTTCGTACTGTCAGGTTCGGTCTCTGATTCCGACGATTCTACTACTATCTCATCGTCGGTGTCGTCATCGATGTTGGGTGCTATACTGAGTGTAGCCTGTCTGCGCTGATTGTTTCTGTCGTCTGTATGGATATTCCAATCTTGTTAGGCCTTTCTCAAATGGTTTGCGTGGACTCGTTGTATTTTTCCTGTCAGTTGGTTCTTTATTATAAATGATACTGGAGATAACTTCTTTAGAACAAAGAATCCCGTTTTCCATTTGCTGTCGTGTTTTGATGTCATATGGTGGTTTAATAAGTATACTGGATCGCCTATAGAAATGTCCTCAGTTGTGCTTTGTTCGTGGTACTTTTGCTTTCGTGCGTCTTTGGTTCTGTTTATGTGGTTTATCACTTGTATAAAAACTTTATGTTGTCTCATTAGCGTGTGTTCTATAGAATCATTTTCACTGTAACAGTGTGTTCGTAATCTCAGGATGGCGTCCAGGGGTAGAATGGGGTGTCTCCCGTACATGAGGAAAAATGGGGAGTATCCTGTTCGTTTAGAAATGTTCATATTCATCGCTGCCACCGCCTGTGTCAAGTACTCGTCCCATTTACTGACCTCCATGTTTACCAGTTTGGCAACAATATCATTTAGTGTGCGATGCTATCTCTCGTTTGTCCCGTTGGCTTGAGGATGGTATGGTGTTGTGAAGATATGGTGAATGTTATAGCGTTTCACCATAGTTTGGAATTGTTCTCCGCGAAACTCGGGACCGTTGTCTGTGACTATAGTAATGGGTACTCCATGTCTTGGGACGATATTGTCGATTACCAAGTCAGCTACTGTTTTACTTTGGATGTTTGGCGTTAGAAAACACTCCGTCCATGCGGAATATTCGTCTGTTACATGCACGATGTACTTGTTGCCTGTTGTGGTGACTGGATAAGGTCCTGAACAGTCGATACTTAATTTCAGCATGCATGCCGGTGGGGTATCGGATATTTCTAGCGGATTTTTTAGAGGTAACAAGTTTCTTGTTTTGCACGTTTGGCACTGCTCTATGTGCTGGTTTACGTCCTGTCTCATGTTTTTCCAGTAGTATCCTATTTGTATGGCTTTCAACGTTTTTTCCGTCCCCATATGCCCGTTATTATCGTGGTATTGTGATAACACCTGTTGTTGTAGATGTTGGGGCGTGACGGTTCTCAACCTGTAGTCGTCGTCGTCTTCTTCTACTTTGTATAGCACGTTATTCACTATTCTAAACTTTTCTCTGGTTTTTCTTGGTAATCGGTTGTGCTTCATATCTGCTTTTAATTGCCTTATCTCTTCGTCCAGGTCTTGCTCATCTGCCATGATGGGAGGGGTGGGTAACTGTTCGGTGGGGGCAGGTAAGACTTCGGATATTGGTTGTGGTTGTGGGAAGGGATCGTACATGGGGAAATCGGTTGGCAGAAAGGATGAAGAGTTGATGGTGTTTATTTCAAGCATGTTATCCTGCTTGTTGACAATTTCTGCTGTCTGGTGATTGTTGTCCTTACACTGTTCTGTTCCTGGCCGAGAAAACTGGTCGGCTAGGTTCCGTGCTCCTGCGATATGACGAATGTCTGTAGTGTAGGCTTGGATGAAATGACTCCATTGTTGTATTTTGAAGTTCTTGAGCTTGGCGTTCATTAGGTTTATAAGTCCGATACTGTCTGTTCGGATGCTTAACTGGCTGTGTAACACATATTTGTGGAGTTTCTGTAACGTGTACACTATGGCGTATGCCTCCTTCTCGGTGATGTGCCACTTGCTTTGTGACTCACTTAGTCTATGGGATAGAAAGTAGATGGGTTTTAGATTTTCCTCTCTCTGTCTTGTGCTGTTGTCTTGTAGTAACACGGCACTTACTGTTGTTGCTGATGCGTCTGTGTAAAGTATCATAGGTTTATTTAAATCTGGGAATGCGAGCATGGTCTGTCGCATTAGGTCATTTTTTAGTGTGTCGAATGCCCTTTGACATTCTGGCGACCAGGAGAATCGGCTATATTTTCTTGTGAGCGCGATTAAGGGCTCTGCCTTGTGGGAAAAATTGTCTATAAACCTTCTGTAGTATGATATTGTTCCTATAAAACTTCGTATTTGTTTTATTGTCCTTGGTGTGGCTATCTCTGCCATTGCCTTTACTTTCTCTTTATCTGGTGTGATGCCTTGGCTACTCATGGTAAAGCCTAAATAATTGATTTTGTTCTGTGCGAAGTTGCACTTGGCCATTTTCAACTTGACGTCATGTTGTCTTAGCCTGTCAAACACAGATTGTATGTGTTTGATGTGGTCCTGAATCGAGGTCTTTGTAAAAATCAGGATGTCATCTATGTACGCTATGGCGTGGTCTGATAACCCATGCAGTACTTCATCCATTAATGCCATGAGTGCTGCTGCAGCGTTGGCGACGCCAAACGGAGTTCTGGTAAACATGAACTTTCCAAAACTGGACGTGAAACTGGTCTTCATTTTAGAGTCATCTGTTAGGGGTATAGTCCAATATCCTGATTTAGCGTCCAGTGTGGTAAAATATTTTGCGCCGTTGAGCACTGACATAATTTCTTCTACGTTGGGCATCTAGTATGTGATGGGTGTCGTGATTTTGTTTAGTCCTCTAAAATCGCAGCAAAAGCGATGTGTTCCGTCCTTTTTTCTTACTATAACTATCGGTGAGTTCCACTTGGACAGTGGTGCTCGTTCTATGATCTTTGCCTCTAGCATATCCTTGATTGCTTTCTCTATAATGCCTCTGTGTTTGAGTGGCGTAGGATATGGTTTTGTGTATGCTGGTAGGTTGGATCCAGTGTCTATGTGCAGATGGACGGTATTAGTTCTGCTCAATTCTAAGTCGTTATTTGCAAAAATGTCTTGATTCTTGTCTATTATCGATTTGATAGCTGCTTCGTGTTTTGGATTTACCTGCATTTGTGTAAGCAGTTTTTGGGTTCTATCAGTAGATCTAGTGGTATTTGCGTTGTTCTGTGTTTGTTCTTTATTTATATTATTTATGTCGAAGCCGAACTCTGCTTTTGCTATGATTTGTCCTTTTTTTTATTCTAAAATGCCTGTTGGAGTTGTTGGCTATAGTCACGAGGCATTTTCCTTGTTTATCAGGGTTAACGATACTGTCTATAGTTTCAGCACAAGGTTCGTGAAGTAATACACTGTTCTGGTGAATAGTGATAATTAACTCCGTGTCTTTAAATGCCGGTAAGAGTCTTTGCAATTTTGCTGGTACAATGGTTATTGTTTGTGGTTTAATTGCGACGTCACAAGTAGCTCTGATCGTTGAGCAAATCTCGTATTCGTTTTTCATAGGTACTTTGGTATTTCCAATCGATAGTTGCATGCTTCCGAAATCCACTGTTGCTTTTGTGTGAGATAGAAAATCTCTGCCTAGTATTGCGGGTCTGCACTTTCTGTCTACCACTATAAACTTTTGTTTATGAGTTTGTCCTCCTATGCATATGTTTATCCATGTGATTCCTTTTGCCCTTAATTCATAATTATCGACAGTCCAGAGTTTGCCTTCGCTGGGCAGTAATACCGTGTTTGACCGAATAGTTTCCCATACATTTTGTCTGATCAGACTGACTTCGCTGCCAGTGTCGATGAGTGTGTGGATGATGGTGTTGTTTATCTGCACGGGAATGGTGGACGTTGCGTTTGTGCCGTTTTCAGGTGTTGTGATACGTCCTGTTGCTACTTGCAGAGGTGGTAGGGTGGACCGTTTACCATACCTCCTTTGAAGTTTTCCGAGCGTTTTCTCTGTTGGTTGTAGACTGTATCGTGGTGCAGATTCTCGTGGTGTTCTGTATCGGTCCTCAGGTGGTCTGGTGAATCTGGGTGGTGTATACTCATGGTTGGTCTGCGTGCTCCTCCATGAACTTCTGTTTGACACGGGTGTAGATTCTTATCTGCATTGGCGAGCTATATGCCCATGAATGCCGCAGTTGAAACATGGTTCATATCTTATGTATGTCTGCGTGTTCTGATAAGAGACCTGAGCCACGGTGGCCGTGCTTTGACTTGCGCTTTCCGAGGCAGCCTGTCTTTGTGTAGCACTGTCGTTGCGTAAAAAAGAAGTCATTGGTTCAGTTGTCGAGCATGGGTTCTCCCCGTTGTCCATGCGGGATGTTAGTATTTTTGTGAACTGCTCCATTTCGATAGCTGTATTGATTGCCGAGTTTAATGTCTGGGGGTCTTTCATGATTAACTTTGTTTTGATTGCTTTGTCATACACAGCGTCTATACAAAAATTTGCCAGCAAATGCTGTGTGGCCGGTTCATGTATCTTGTCGTTGTCGAAGGCTTGTTTTGCCAGTTTAATCATTGTTTCTGCCATGTTTTGGATTGGCTCTTCTTTGCGTTGCTTCAAATTGCTTATTTGTCTCAAGGCTGCGTGAGGATCGATGCCTTCGCTGAAACATTTATATAGTTCTTTCTTAAAATCCGCATATGTTTCGTCTGAGTTCTCTTGAATTCGCCTGGAGACAAAGTCTGAAACACTCCCCTTGGCTGTAATAAGGAATATGTTTTTCTTTTGCGAATCCTGTAGGTTATGTACAAGCGCATATTTTTCTGTCTGTTCTATCCATTGTTGGAATGTCTGTGGATCGCCATCGATGTGGCATGGTAAACCTTGAGTGGTGAAGGTTAGCTTTAATTGTCTCAAGGCTTCGGTCATTGTGGTGACCGGGTCAGATTCTAGTTTGGGTTCGACATTTGTTGCAGACTCCATGGTTCTTGGCCTTTTGACGAAGATTATCGGTAGAATAGTTGTAGAAATATTTTTCCGAGATTTATTAAAAAAAAAAATTATACGGTGTGCTTGTTCACACTGCAGCACTATGCGTGATTCTCCGTACTGACTTACTGTCCAGCCTGCCCGTTCCGCGACTAACACACACTTCTTCCGCCTAGGACTGCTTCACTCTAACTGGAGATTCCAGTGGGGTTTTCCTCACACGGGAACTTTTCTTTAAAGCACAGACTTGTTGGAGCCTTTGTCCCGATGTGACGTAACACGCACGTGGGCGCTGAGCTTTGACCTTTCTGTGGTGGAATTTCCCCTGTACACTCGCTAAACACGGAAACCTGACTGGCCTCTTGTCAGCGATGTTAGTGCAAACGGTGACCTCCTATGTTCCAGTATTAATCCAAATGGTTTGTAACAAGGTCAGCTGACATATCAAACATATATTATCATATATGCAATGAGGATTCATCCTGGTCACGGCACCACATGTAGTATTACAGGTTTTTTTTATGGATTGATGATTTATTGGTGTAGTATATTTATCTCTACTTTACTGACGTGAAATAATTGCTCAGTCTTTTATTTCTTCTTGCCGCCGTCGTACTGAGTGGTGGAAGGCTGACTACCCCAGACACTCACACCTTACGTATAAATAACGGGAACACGAAACAACAATCCTTTTTTCTTAAAATCACCTTCCTTGTATTTACAAAATTCTGATCCACAAGGCAATGCGAATCAAACGAATCCTATGCGCATGAATCCATATATTTATATATTTCCACACGCGTTATTGAATCATACAAAAAAAAGGTTCCTTGAATAATATGATTTCAATCCTGATTACAAATGCACACAACTAAACTATATACGCCAGCCTCCATCTATCGAATGACCCTCCTTGTCCACGTCTGCCGCTGGACTTCCACGTGCTCAACTCATCAGCCTTTTTTTCTCTTCACGTCTTATATACCTGGTCAGCGCCGGACTCGAAGGCCTGGGGATTTCCATTCAAAACCGGGTCACTGCTTGCTTATTTTTCCACTCCTTACACCTGCCTCTGCTCCCAAGTCGTGGTGCGTATCTCTCTGCGCGCTCTCCTCTCTCTGCTCCCAAGTCGTGGTGTATATCTCTCTGCGCGCTCTCCTGTCTCTGCTTTTAAGTCAAGGTGCGTACCTCTCTGCGCGCTCTCCTCTCTCTGCTCCCAAGTCGTGGTGTATATCTCTCTGCGCGCTCTCCTGTCTCTGCTCCCAAGTCGTGGTGCGTACCTCTCTACGCACTCTCCTGTCTCTGCTCTTCTTTTCCTCGGCTGGATCTTTTTACTCTTTATTTCCAGAAATCTTTTACATGCCATCCAAATGAAAATATCCATACATGCATAGTGAAACTGGAAGAATGACAATAATACAGTGTTATGCACCCACGAACGATGCAGACGATGATGTGAAAGACGACTTGTATCACCAATTACAACAAATCATCAACAAAGTCACTAAACACGACATCCTAATTGCTATGGGGGACTTCAACGCTAAGGTAGGGAAAGATAACACCGACGTCGAAAAAGTAATGGGGAAAGAAGGAAGTGACATGGTAAATCAAAACGGAAAAAAGATAAATTGAAATATGTCTTACAGAGGGCATAGTTATTGAAATCACAATATTTCCACACAAAGAAATATATAAAACAACGTGGATATTTCCAGATGATAGAACTAGAAACCAGATAGACCATTTTTTTTTATTAGAAAACAATACAGAAAATCTCCGATAGATGTAAGGGCATATAGGGATGCAGATGTCAACAGTGATCATAATCTGTGTGTAGGTAAAATAAAACTGAAACTGAAAAGCCAACATAAGAAATGAATACACAGAAAGATAAACAGCCACAGCCTACAAGAAGAAAATACTAACAGGAGTTTAAATCAGGAACTTGCCAGCCATTCCACAACAGAAGCAGAGGAGATAGGTATAGATGAATTATGGAATTCTTACAGCATAGCCATAATCAAAGCACCAAAAACAAGCGTTGGACTGAAAAAAAAACAAATAGAAAAGCATGGATACCAGAAAACACAGGGAAGTACATACATGAAAGACGAGCAGCCAAATTAGCCATGTTGAAGGTAAAGACAAAACTTGGAAAAGATCTGACAAAAGCAACATACAAAGAAATAGATAATAAAGGAAAAAAGTTCAGCTAGAAGGGATAAAAGAGAATACATAGACAATATGGCGAAAGAGGCATTGAAAGCAGCAAAACCAGGAGACGGCATAACTTATACAAATGAGGCTACTATTACATCTAAAGAAACACCAATCCTAGTGAAACAAGAACACTATTAACATCAAGTAAAGATCAGAAGCAAAGATAGGCCGAACACTTCCAAGAAATACTTAATCGAACACACCCAAAAGAATTGATAAACCTTGAAACCGACTTGCCAGCCCCACAACTAAATGTCAACTTAGATGAAATTGCATTGCGTGAAACTGAAACAGCAGTGAATTTAATGGCTAACAAAAAAGCTGCAGGTGAAGATGATAACACCCGAAATGTTAAACGCTATCAATAGTGGCAACATGAGACAACTACAGAGAATGTTTAATAAGATATGGAAAGAAGAAAAGGTCCCTTCTAAATGGTAAAAAGGAGTCATTGTTAAAATACAATAACGGCAGCCTTAGCGATTGCAACAATTGGAGAGGAGTAACCTTAGTTGTGTCAAAAGTATTTTGCAAGGTCATTTTGAATAGACTTAAAGATATAGTGGATACTGCAATGAGAGAAGAATAAGTAGGATTTCGAAAAGGGAGAAGCTGTCTCGACCAGATCGTTACTCTAAGAATAGTACTTTAACAACAAATTGAAAAACAGAAACCATTAATGCTGAACGTTTAAAAGGCATTTGATAGCATACACAGAGATTCATTGTGGAGAATGTTAAGTCTATATGGAATACCATCTAAAACTGTCAACATCATTAAGGACATCTACAACGGATGTCTGTGCAGTCAAAACAGAAGATGAAATGAGTGAACAGTTCCAAATTGAAACAAGCCTGAAACAAGGATGTATGCTATCTCCTTTGCCTTTTCGAACAGGTAGATAACACAGGCATTGACTGGGTACATGGGACCCAAGTAGAAGATCTTGATTTTGCTGATGACATGACTCTTATCAGTAACAATGTGAATTCTATGCAAGAAAAAAAAATATCATGTCTTTACTGGCTTGTAAAATAGGAACTGAAATTAACAGGTAGAAAACAAAAATAATAAAACTTCCCATTAATCAAAATGGAAAAATGCACGTAGAAGGGACAGTTGTTGAAGAAGTCAATCAATTTGCATACCTTGGCAGCTACATAGACCAGGATGGTGACACTAGAAAGGAAGTTAGAATTAGAATTGCAAACGCAGCATGGATCTTCAAGAATCCTGAGAACATATGGCATACAAAAGTTATAAGCACAAAAACTAAGTTAAGAGTATTCAATTCAAATGTAATATCCACCCTTATTTATGCATGCGAAAGCTGGAAAACAACTAAAAGAAACAGACAAGAAATTAGAATCTTTCGAAAACAAATGCCTAAGGAAAATATTCGGTGTGAAGTGGAACGAATTCAAGAAAAGTGCAGAGATAAGGCAGATGACTGAACAACAACGTGTCTGATTGGTGATCAGAAAAAGGAGATGGACGTATGTTGGTCAAGAAGAAATAGTCAGAAAATCTCAAAATAAACTATCAAGTGGAACACAACAGGCCGAATACAAAGATGTCGACTACGTGAAACTCTGAAGAGGACATTGTTAAGAGAGGCCAAATTAACAGGCATATATATATATATATATATATATATATATATATATATATATATATATATTATATATATAATATTCTTCACGTGCTGTTAAGCGTCACATTGTGCCGGCGAGCTTATCAATCTCATCAAGGAATTTTATGCCTGTTAATTTGACCTCTCTTAACAATGTCCTCTTCAGAGCTTCACGTGGTCTGCCTCTTTTTCTTCGGCCTGTTGTGCTCCACCTGATAGCCTGTTGTGGGATTCTCTGATCACTTCTTTTCATCAAGTGACCAACGTATGTCCATCTCCTTTTCCTGATCACCCATGAGACTGGTTGTTGTTCAGTCATCTGTCTTATCTCTGCATTGCTCTTGAATTCGTTTCACTTGATGCCGAGTATTTTCCTTAGGCATTTGTTTTCAAAAGAGTCTAATTTCTTTTCTATTTCTTTAGTTGTTTTCCAGCTTTCGCATGCATAAATGAGGGTGGATATTACATTTGAATTGAATAGTCTTAACTTGGTTTTTGTGCTTATAACTTTTGAATTCCATATGTTCTCAAGATTCTTGAAGATCGATGCTGCTTTTGCAATTCTGATCCTAACTTCCTTTCCAGTGTCACCATCCTGGTCTATGTAGCTGCCAGGGTATGCACATGCATGGACTTCTTCATATATATATATATATTTTACAGTAACCGCGGGTTAAAGCGACTTTTACATACATGTTGTCGTTAAAGGAGCACTGCTTACTTTATGATTAATCAGATTATGAATGCTTCTACAATCTGTTACCTATGAGTGAGTTTTGAATGCCGCCTATTAATAAAAATATTTCAATACCTCGGAGCGGTATTATATCTTATATCTTATATCTTATATCCTTCCCGTGCCGTTAAACGTCACATAGGGCTCGCAAAGTAGTTCGCCAATTTTTCCTGTCTTCGGCGAGTCTTTCAACCTCATCAAAGGATTTTATGCCTGTTAATTTGGCCTCTCTTAACAATGTCCTCTTCAGAGTTTCACGCGGTCAGCCTCTTTTTCTTTGGCCTGTTGTGTTCCACTTGATAGCTTGTTTTGGGATTCTCTGATCATTTCTTCTCATCAAGTGACCAACATAACGGTTTATGTATAACGATTTATAAAGGCTTAAATAGCGTGAGGCAGATAGAGGCATGCACGGGAGTGGAAGAATTTATTTCTCTTCTTCTTCTTCTTCTTCAATGGACGGTGGTTGCATTGTGTCATATTTTAGCGTCTCTCGGCCCAACACGTCCGACTTCGGCTCGGAGTAATTTTTGAGGCCTGGCCCGGCTTCCGTTTGCGACCCCTCTCCATGTGGCCGTCTGTTTGTTTCCGGGAGCACCACTGGAGGTTATAAGTTCTTGATCGATGATTACATGCATTGACGAGACAAAAACAAATAACTAAATGAAGAACTTATCTTAATATGGCCTCCTCCATAAGTAGGAAACAGAGAAATGTGTGTCAAATAGAAGATGCATTGAGAGGAGAAGGTGTCGGGGGGGGGGGGAGGGGGGCGAACGGAGAGATAATGAATGAAAAACATAAACACCTGCAGGGAGAAAATGTGAAAATGATGAATAGGACAAGACCCTATAAACACCAATATGATGCCAGAGAAGGAAAGAGGGTGGAGGTAGGGAAGGGGTAGCTAGGAGAAAGAAAGTACAGGGGGTGAAAAACTAAAGAAGTTACAGAAAGCTGAAAACATTGTTAATTCCTACTAGGTGGAGACAGACAGCCTGGAAAATAAGGCGCTGTTCTAGGGCCCTCCGAGATCGTACATCAGCAGAACAAGTGCGGATCACACTAACAGAAATGTCCTTTTTTTGTGCTAAGGCAAAAATGTTCAGCCACAGGTGTCAAGGCCCTCTTAGAAATATCATTAACATGTTGATGAAATCGATCTCTTAAGCGTAAACCGGTCTCTCCTATGTATGTCATACCACAAAGTTTGCACATAATAACATAAATAACATTGCGTGAAGTGCAGGTGAAACCTTCCTGAACTGATAACGTGGACGTAGGGAAGGATATCTGGCTAGCCTCGACAACAAACAGACATTATCTTGGAGCCGCATCAGCCATATATCGAGGGCAATAAGCCCTCACTCCTAAACCGCACTGTAGCTCGGACAGAGTTAAACTGGTACTCACACATCACCCTCATAGCTTGGCAGTTAAAAACATACTGTTTCGCCATCTCCATCTCTTCCAGGCCGAGCCTGATACACGTGAACCTTTTGGGGAACTCCCATTGGTGATCTACAGACGAGACAAGAAACTCAGGGACCTTTTAATTCGTAGTCACCTTAAGACAGATGGCACTTTTTTATAGTACCAGACGTTGCGGACGCCGTAGATGCAACATTTGTCCGTTTGTTGTCGAGGCTTGCCAGATCTCCTTCTCTAAGTCCACGTTATCAGTTCAGGAGGGTTTCACTTGCACTTCACGCAATGCTAGTTATGCCATTATGTGCAAACTTTATGGTATGAAGTACATTGTGGATACCGGTTTACGCTTGGGAGATCGATTTCGCCATCATAATATTTCCAAGAGGGCTTTGACACCTGTGACTAAACATTTTTGCCTTGACAACCACGGGGGAAAACAGGTCATTTCTGGTAGTGCGATGCGCTCTTGTTCTGCTGATGTATTATCTCGGAGGGCACTAGAACAGCGCCTTTTTTTCCAGGCTGGCTGTCTCCACCCAGCTGGAATTAACAATGTTTTCAACTTTCTGTAACTTCTTTAGTTTTCCACCCTCCCCCTTTTTCTACTTTCTTTCTCCTAGCTACCCCTCCTTACCGCCACCCTCTCTTCTTCTCTGGCAACATATTTGTGTTTAAAGGGTCTTGTCCTATTCACCAGTTTCACATTTCTCCCTGCAGCTGTTTATTTTCTTCATTCATTATCTCTCCGTTTCCCCCCCCCCCCCCCCGACACCTTCTCCTCTAGCGGCTATCATGTTTCTATTGGCTTCCCCCCCCCCCCTTTCTACCACTTGTTTTCCTCCTCTCTCTCCACCTCTTCTTTACGATTGGCTCAATTGGTTTATACTTTGTGTGGCCCTCTGGTCTCAATGCACTTTCTATTGGACACGCGTTTCTCTGTTTTCTACTTCTGGAGGCCATACAGCATCACTTTTCAACCCATCTTCCCTAATCATCTATTTCACCTTCTCCTGGCTAGGTCAACATTGTATCACATTCTCTCCCCTCCACGGTTCACCATCCACCACCCCCAGTTACAACCCACCGACCACATATCACAGGTCTCCATTTAAACAATCTCCACGTTCTACTAAATCCATTCCTGACACACACCGCCGGACAAGTCCCATCTTACAATTTACAGCTAAGTACTCTATAGAATTTTTTAAAAATAGTATTCATGTGAATCTATACTTTATCTCCTCTCTCTATTTCTTCGTCCTGTATGTTTCTGTATGATTAAGGCTCACGCCAAAACGTCACAACTTTGTAATCGTTAAGTAATAAAGCTGCGCCTACTTTTTCCCTAGTTTATACATTCTGGTATCACAGCTTTACTGCAGTGCTTCGTGTATAGTTGTATACTTATACACTAACTATTGTGTGTTACTGAGAAATAAGTTCAGTTCATTTAAAACATGAGATCCATCTTCTTTTTGCTTTACAAAGACACTGACACGATGATGAAGATGCTGAACCACAGACTCGTGTCAGATTGGAAGCTGGTCAAAGCAGCCATTTTTTTCAGTCCCTGAGTAGAGCTACATCAAGGAAGCATTAGGAGAGCTTGGCACAGAAATAATTACCAGGTTGCTAAATGATATCTATAATAGTAACTATGTCCCATCAGACCTTTTGTAATCAGTTTTCATTGCCCTACCAAAGAAACAAGGTGCAGTGAAGACCATCGAACCATTAGTCTTATGAGCCATGTTACCAAAATCCTGCTTCGTATTGTCATAAGAAGGGTAAGGGGCAAAATAAAACCAGAAATCGCTGAAGAACAGTGTGGCTTCGTCGAAGGAAAAGGCACAAGTAATGTCATATATATATATATATATATATATATATATATATATATATATATATACTGAGAACATTGATGGAAAGATCAAAAGAAGTAAAGACCGACCTATATTTAGGCTTCATAGACTACTGTAAAGCATTCGATAAAGTGAGACACACAGAAATTATAAGAATGCTGGAAGACATCAACATAGATGGGAAAGATCTGAAACTCATCAAAAACATATACTGGCAGCAATCAGCAGCAAATGAAGGTTGAGAACCAAATAGGACCATTCCAAGACATACAACTAGGAGTGAGACAAGGGTGTGTTTTATCTCCTGACCTCTTCTCCTTGTACAGCGAAAACATAATTAGAAACATAGAGAGCATGCCTGGAATATCAATTGGCGGGTACAACCTTAACAACTTAAGATACTCAGACGACACAGTTCTGATTGCTAAAAGTGAAGGGGAGCTACAGGCTCTTCTAGACATCGTGGTTCGTGAAAGTAAAAGTAAAGGTCTCAGCCTGAATAAAAATAAGACTGAAGTGATGGTCATCTCAAAGAATAGAATACCACCAAAATGTAGCATTACCATCTATGGCACAGAACTGAAACAAGTTGATAGATTCAAGTACTTAGGAACAATTATAACAGCTGATGGGAAATGTCACAACGAAATAAAAAGCAAACGTGCTCAGGCCAAGTCAGCTTTCCAGACAATGAGAAACATCTTGTGCAACAGATCCATATCAATGGAAACAAGATTGCGAGTACTTAAATGTTACATCGAGCCAATTTTGTTTTATGGATGTGAAGCATGGTTCATGAATTAGAGAGTACAGTGACAAATGGAGGCCATATAAATGTGGTTCATAAGAGGGATGTTGAAGGTAACATGAACAGCCAAGAAAACCAACGAGAGAGAGGCTAGAGTTAAAAGGCAAATTACAGCAAAGATCAGAGGCAGACAAGCGAGATTTGTAGGACATTTTCTGAGAAGAGGAAAACTGGAACACACTGTGGCAAATAGAAAAATTGAGGAAAGAAGAGACAGAGGAAGACAGAGAGAGAGAAGCCAGTGTGGTTAAGAAGAAAATCACTGGCGGATCTCATAATCAAGTCTAGAGACAGAGAACTGTGGAGAGAAATGATCGCCTACGCCACGCGGCATGGCACTTGTTTGATTGACTGAGTAGAGCTAAAAAGCAGGAAATTTATCACCAACACGGGGACTATGGCAATCCCTGCCCTGTTAGCCAGGCTCGGCCTGTTACTGAGGGGGTACCAGCGGAGAGGTTGGACAGGGTCTTGGTCAGCTATGAGTTGTCAACCCTGACACTAGCATGTCAGCTTTAGGTCACAGACTGCCAAGGTCACAGTTTTCAAAAGGAGCCACGTAAGAATACCATGTGAATCTTAAACCTTATTTACTTCCTTGTCTCATCTATGCTTGTAAAGTTTTCCTTCGCCTTTGAGCGTCATAAGACCGGTATCGAACATACTCTAAACAAGTCTTTTCAATAGCTCTTAATGGAATTCTCAGTAAAAGTAAAGGTATGACCCGTGAACGAGCGTCATTGCACATGGTAAAACTATAAGTGCCCTGCTACCTAGTAGAACAATTGACCAGAAACTGCAAACTAGTCCTACCATCAGCTAGCGGTGTCATTCCTCTTCTTTCCCAGAGAGTTAACCCTGGTACCCATTTCTTCATGAGGCTGAGTGAAACCCGGGAGTTTTTTGTTTTTGTTTGTTTTTGGAGGCCTCGGTCCTGCTATCACTTGATAAACAATGCACAGTCAGCATACAGGAAACATCACAGCGCAGAAGACCACTTCATCATCTACCTAACCCAAGAAATAGAAAACTTTCCAGGAGAAGAAAAAAGTTATGGTCACCTTTCTAGACCTAACACAAGCATTCGACAAAGTATGGAAAAAAAGTCTCCTCCTGAAACTACTCAACAACAATACTAAAGGAACAATGGTTTGATGGACACAAGACTTCTTGAGATATAGAACAGCCAGGGTCAAAATGAAAGGAAAACTAAGCCACAGAGTCACCCTGAGCCAAGACGTTCCTCAGGGAGGAGTTATTTCCCACACTCTGTTCCTGATATACATAAACGATATCACAGACAAACTGCCCAACAAGCATATCCCACGCCTTGCACACAGATGACTTCACTATGTGAAACTCTGCGGAAAAAAAAGAACATCAAGAGCAACCCACAGAATACAGGAAGCACTAAATACCATAGAAGACTGGGCCACAAGATGGGGAGTGATGATAAACACACAAAGTCCACAGCCACCTGCTTCTCATTGTCCAACAAGACAGAAAACCTTTAAACTAGAAATACAAGGAAGAGAGCTTACACAGCCACCTGCTTCTCATTGTCCAACAAGACAGAAAACCTTTAAACTAGAAATACAAGGAAGAGAGCTTACACAGCCACCTGCTTCTCATTGTCCAACAAGACAGAAAACCTTAAACTAGAAATACGAGGAAGAGAGCTTACACAACCACCTGCTTCTCATTGTCCAACAAGACAGAAAACCTTAAACTAGAAATACGAGGAAGAGAGCTTACACAGCCACCTGCTTCTCGTTGTCCAACAAGACAGAAAACTTTAAACTAGAAATACAAGGAAGAGAGCTTACACAGCCACCTGTTTCTCATTGTCCAACAAGACAGAAAACCTTAAACTAGAAATACAAGGAAGAGAGCTTACACCGACACCAGCTTCTCATTGTCCAACAAGACAGAAAACCTTAAACTAGAAATACGAGGAAGAGAGCTTACACAGCCACCTGCTTCTCGTTGTCCAACAAAACAGAAAACTTTAAACTAGAAATACAAGGAAGAGAGCTTACACAGCCACCTGTTTCTCATTGTCCAACAAGACAGAAAACCTTAAACTAGAAATACAAGGAAGAGAGCTTACACCGACACCAGCTTCTCATTGTCCAACAAGACAGAAAACCTTAAACTAGAAATACAAGGAAGAGAGCTTACACAGACACCTGCTTCTCATTGTCCAACAAGACAGAAAACTTTAAACTCGAAATACAAGGAAGAGAGCTTACACAGACACCTGCTTCTCATTGTCCAACAAGACAGAAAACCTTAAACTAGAAATACAAGGAAGAGAGCTTACACAGACACCTGCTTCTCATTGTCCAACAAGACAGAAAACTTTAAACTAGAAATACAAGGAAGAGAGCTTACACAGACACCTGCTTCTCATTGTCCAACAAGACAGAAAACTTTAAACTAGAAATACAAGGAAGAGAGCTTACACAGACACCTGCTTCTCATTGTCCAACAAGACAGAAAACCTTAAACTAGAAATACAAGGAAGAGAGCTTACACAGACACCTGCTTCTCATTGTCCAACAAGACAGAAAACCTTAAACTAGAAATACAAGGAAGAGAGCTTACACAGACACAACAGCCAACATACCTCAGAGTGAAACGGGACAAGAGGCTAACCTAGAAGTCACACCTGCTGGACACAGAAAACAAAGCAGTTAAAAAGCTGTCATGCACAACATGGGGAGCCAACAGCAACATACTAAAAAAGCATATGTAGGCACCATAAGGCCAACATTCGAATATGGCATGACAGCCTGGGCCACAGCCTCCAACACAAACACCGCTCACCTAACAAAAGTGCACAACACTGGCCTGCGGCTGATCACAGGAGGAATGAAGAGCTTTCTCATCACGGAGATGGAGAAATACACGCAAATTCAACCTCTTGAGGTCTTGCACAAAGAAAAACTAATGATCCACAAACAAGAGTTAATACACATGACAACCCACCCTGTGAACAAAAGAATTCAGGAGTCTACAAAAAAACAGACTGAAAAGAACCAGCTTCAACCATCTGACAACACAACTGCAACAACACTATAAAGACCTCCCTCTCACCTCTCATGAAGAAACTGAACCACTTCAAATTGTGGAGGAGCACAGTCACTGTGAAAAGATAACAGTCCTCACAGAGGTACCAGGCTTACACAAAAAGAACTACCTAACAACACTTTAGATGAAGACACTGACACAGGAACTGACTGACAGCAAATACAACCCAACTAAATGGACACATGTATACACATATGAGTCTGCATAAAAAGCAGTAAAAATGGAGGTGGGGGCGTTTACATAAGATACAAAGATGGGAGACAAACCAAAAAGCATTCGGGACAGGAAAGATTTCCTCCAACTACAGGGCAGAAACAACAGCCCTCCTCGAAGCCCTCAAAACACTTAAAATGGAAAACCAGCAGCTACCACACAAAATAGCCTTCTTCACAGACTGCAGGCCACTTCTAGAATCACTAAAAACAACAAACAAATAACAAGCAAGAATACAGAAAATCATAACAGAACTGAAGCACCTTACACTGTCAACAACCCTGACCCAACAATGGGTACCATCCCAACGTGGAATATCTGGCAATGAAATAGCTGACGGCTTATCCAAAGCTGGCGGCAATCAAGATCAAACAAATCGTCCAGTAAACTACCAAGAGGCGAAAACTATAATCAGTAAACAGTGCAGATCTGAATGGAAAAAGCAACTGAGATGCAACAACGAACCAAATCCAATACACCAACTATAAAGACATCAGCAAACCATCCTCTTTCGCCTAAGGACAGGCCACTGCAGACTACTGAGCCACCTACATCGACTTAAAATGTCTCACGCAGACGAATGTCCATGTGGCAGTGGAGTCCAGACTCCAAAACATATCCTTCAAGAGTGCCCAGACCATGCAGACCTGAGGTGTGAGATATGGCCAGAGGACACAAGCTTGGGGCAAAAGCTTTGGGGCTTCTATCAGGATCTGGAGAGGACTGCGAGCTTTGTCATGTCGACAGGGATCAGGATCTGATGTGACCAACAACCTCTAACGCCGAAGAAGAAGACGAAGAAGAAGAAGAAGAAGAAAAAGAAGAAGAAGAAGTTGTTTAGTTATTTTCCAGCTTTCGCATGCATAAATGAGAGTGGATATCACATTTGAAGTGAATAAAATTAACTTGGTTTTTATGCTGATAACTTTTGAGTGCTATATGTTCTCAAGATTCTTGAAGGCCAATGTCGCTTTTGCAATTCTAATTCTAATTTCGTTTCTGGTGTTACCATCCTGGTCTACGTAGCTGCCGAGGTATGTTTAGGAGCAACACAATTTGTTTCTCTTAGCAACAACACATCGATGAAACAACGAAGATTTCTCACAGTAAAGTGACGCATCACAGCGTTGTATAGTTAGAATTTCGAAAAATTATAATCAAAGCACTTTAGGTGTGAGGGAACGAAGAGTGACAAGAGAATTACCTAGACTCGAACCAGTAACCTCGAGGTATTAGATGGCCCAGTGGATAATGCGCTGTGTCTCGTGACTAAGATGCCGCCATGCCCTACTGGAAACCGTGGTTCGAGTTCCAGGTAATTCTCTTGTTATTTTTCACGTCTGAAGTGTTTTGTCTACTATTTTTTGAATGTTAACTACACAAGGCTGGGCCAAATCATTTTAGTAAAGAAATCGAGACGCGTTTAGAGTATAATATCACTGTGTAATATCCCCATTGAGAATGTGATAAATAATATAATTGTGTAGAGGGTGATAATAAACATCATTGTGTAGAAATAAATATCATTGTGTAGAGTATGATAATAAATATCATAATATGATAATAAATATAGTGATAATAAAGAACATCGTGTATATTGTCATGATATATATATATCATAGTGTAGAATGGGATAATAAATACCACAGTGTATAACCTGATAATAAATATCATAATGTCGAGTTGGTTAACAAATAAAGTAATGGTAATGTTTTGTGAGCGCGATGTTGGATGCCTGGACTTCGAAAAATCGCAGACAAAGCACTTTAGATATGAGGAAAAAAAGACAACAGAGTTATCTAGGATAACCGGTAGGACAAGAAACCGCTGTACTCTCGTGGTCAGACGGTTGCCCGTCCTATGAGTTTCCGTGGTTCAAGTCCCAGATATATCTATTGTCACTGATCATATCTAAAGTTCTTTGTCTACGATTTTTCGAAGCCAAACCATCCAACACTGTGGTCTATAATTTTACCGTGCGAAAGCCGCGTTGTTTCCTGTTTGTAAAAATTGGTATCTGATAATGTGTTTCTACACCCAGATCTGATATTATTTTCGGTCAGTGTTACTTTGTTAAGACATTGAACCAAAAGCGGTACCTGGCTCACCATACTTTGGGAAACCCTGGCCTACCGCTTTTTATTAGCAAGAGATGTGGAGTCACATATCTAATCTTTTATATATATATATATATATATAAAGTTCAATATAAGCTGTCACTGCTTTATTTTGGTTCCCACTCTTGTTCCACTAAATATCAAAACTACAGCGCAGAATCGCACCTTCGCGAACCAGTCTTCCTTCACATCTACAACTAGCCCTCCTTCACATCTACAACTAGCCCTCCTTCACATCTACAACTAGCCCTCCTTCACATCTACAGCCACCCTGCAGTGACAGCTTATATTGAACCTTATATATATAAAAGATTAGATATTGAATGGTGAATATTAAACTTGTTTGTAAAGTCAGTTGGTAAACCCGCCCATTAGATTTGCTTATATCAGAAGAAAGATATCATTACATGTAGATATTTGTGCAGATACTGATGTTTTCTACCTATGGTTAGATAAGTTATGCTTGTATGTTTCATGTCATTCAGTGATAATGTGATATATGGCATGATAACACTATGATACAGTTCTATGAAATAGTATAGTAATGTGCTATGAAATAGTATAATAATGTGATACATTGCTTAACTGATTTTCTGTACGATTCTCTTCCACTTAGTAGTTTAATAATTCCATTACTGTTTTAAATCAGCATTAAATAGCTCTTACTTTCTGAATTTCACTGTTATTAGTTTTTTTTTCCTTCTTCAAATTAACACTTGGCCAAACAAAATCAACGACACACGAACATTTTTTGTGTAATTAAAAAAAAAACCAAAAACTTCTGTGATGTTTTCTGGTAAACGATGACGTGTCTGTATTTGCGTTTGCTACAATATAAAAGGCGTCTTAAACATCTCATGATAGGGTAAAAGGCGTCTTAAACATCTCACGATAGGGTAAAAGGCGTCTTAAACATCTCAGGATAGGGTAAAAGGCGTCTTAAACCTCTCACGATAGGGTAAAAGGCGTCTTAAACAGCTCACGATAGGGTAAAAGCCGTCTTAAACATCTCATGATAGGGTAAAAGGCGTCTTAAACATCTCATGATAGGGTAAAAGGCGTCTTAAACATCTCACGATAGGGTAAAAGGCGTCTTAAACATCTCATGATAGAGTAAAAAGCGTCTTAAACATCTCATGATAGGGTAAAAGGCGTCTTAAACATCTCATGATAGGGTAAAAGGCGTCTTAAACATCTCACGATAGGGTAAAAGCCGTCTTAAACAGCTCACGATAGAGTAAAAGCCGTCTTAAACATCTCACGATAGGGTAAAAGGCGTCTTAAACATCTCACGATAGGGTAAAAGCCGTCTTAAACAAAAATAACAAAACGTTTAATGATGAATTCCCATTTCTTAAATGCGTGTTACAAATGGATGATGTGTGTAAACTGATTGAAACAATTACCATGAGGGTAAAAAAATGGTTCGGGCGAATAGTATCACCATGGGACCCTCACTAACATATAACATCCAAAAAAAAACATACTAACCTCACATATACTGAAAAACTCCAAACATAACCTTCCAAAAAAGAATGACATTTTTGTCCTAAAAAAAGACAATCAAACTCACAACACTACATACTAATCCTACAACCTTTTGACCTAAAAAGGACAATGTATCACACAACTATGACTAGTGACAAATTGTCATAAGAAGGACAAATTCAATTACCCAAACTACATTCTGACTTCAACACACATTTGTCCTAACAAGGACAATCAACTACAAAACGTACATGACGAACCATGTCCTAACAAACATCCTTTCCAGAGGAAAACTCACACACGACCTGTCTCTACAACATTCAGACAAAAAAACATACAACCAGCCATTCAGATCCACGTGACTGAATTCTCCCTTGGAGCACGGAGATACTTTTTTTTCCGTGCTAGCATAAACAGGTGAGTTGTGGTCTATAAATGTTTGACCACAACAACAGGGTTTCTCACAACATTCTGTTACAGAATAACTCCCCTCCCCCTAAAGGTAGTTATTTGCTCCCTGCAAATCTCTCAGAGGGAAGCACCCCAAAGAGGACTATAACTAAACATTATGTGGAAGCCTCTTGCAACAACAAAAAAAAAATGCGAACAGCAAGAATGGCATGGCATCACATAAAAGTACAATATAGTAAAACTGTCATGCGAAGGAAAAAATAAACTATACATTATATACATATCTTGAGTTCTATGTCACACTATGGCGTGCCAAAGAAACAGGACAGGAGCAAAGGATGCACTCCTTATCCAAAGAACACTAACTGACTAGTGTCTAAGCTTGCTTCTGGAAATCCCTATTATTTCCGACTACACAGATGGAGGAGCAACCAGATCTATTATATTGATCACCACATGTTCAATGAACTGTTTTCTCTCATTCAACTCAAGGGAAGGGGACTTCTGCATAAGCGCCATGTGGACCATTTTCATTGTAAAGTTATCAAGTGTCCTGGAGTATATGTCCTACTGCCACAACTAGCTTACGATCCGAGACGTACAAGTGATCCGACTCCGAATCGCAGTCGGCACTATTTGAAGTCTCGTCAGACAAGTAATCTGTGAGGATGATGTTCCTTCAGAGACTGATGACAGATGTCTGTGCGCCTCTTCTGGTTCCGCCGATGTTGGGGTCTAAGATCATCCACCGACATGGGGACTGCTGATGGGGAGCATCCACCTCCATGTAGTGGTCTGAGGTTTGAACCCCCATCATCTACTCTCCTTCGGATTTCCTTCAGGAACCGTGACGGAACCCTTGGAACACAACGAAGAGGTGGTGGAAGGCAATATCTCACTCTACTGGGCCGCGGCAAATTGGATCTAAAACGATCGGGAACACAATGCTTCTGGAATGTCATACTAGACAAAGAAACATTAATGGCCACGTCGAGTACTATGAAGCACGAGGTATTCGTTGCCCTATCCACTTTCTCTTTCAGCTGACAGGGACACGGCAGGTCAGTCTGCAATGAACAATCCGGCATAGGCCTCAAAGGACGCTCAATGACCTGACGTCACACGTCTCAGTCCCCTGTGGCTGAGGTACGTCCCTGTAAACAACGTGTGCTGATACTGGAGCAGAGGTAGTACCATCAGAAAGAGCTACGGCTTGATTCCTTGCACGCGGATGAAACAACATCTGGAAATCCATGGTGCGGAGGTTAGCAAACCACCTCTGCAACTTGACGTCTGGCATCTCCTGTCGACTGAGGAATGTATCCACCAAGGGTCTATGGCCAGACTTCATCACGAAGTGTATATTCGCCAGAAAATACTTCAGTTTCTGCGTGGCGTAATGGACAGCATACGTCTCTCTCTCTCTCTCTCTCTCTCTCTCTCTCTAGTGGACCACTTAGTCTGAGAGCGCGACAGCTTCTGCGAAAGAAAATAAAGTGGCTCTTCAATAGAGAGGCTATCCGAATTGGAAGCTGTCTGCACCTAGCAGGCTGAACCGCAACACTGGAGGCATCTGTATGCATGACAAGTGGTTTCTCCAAACATGGATGCAAGAAAAGCGACAACTTCGCAAGGCGGTCCTTCAAAAACTCTAACGCCATTTGACATTCTGTAGACCATTTGAATATATGACCCTTTTTGGTGAGGTCAACTATAGGAGTCATAATCTCCGAAAAAATGGGAATGAAACGTCTATAGTAACTACACGTCCCCAGAAAAGAACGCATCTCCTTTAGATTCAAAGGAGACCGCATTTCGGCAATGGCTCTTACCTTCTCAGGATCAGAAGATATGCCAGACTGACTGATCACATATCTGAGATACTTTGTCTCGGAGGCTGTAAAGTGGCATTTCGATGATTTGAGCTTGACCTTGTGCTCGCGCTACAGGTTGAATACCGTCTGAAGATCCCGAACATGATCCTCTATCGTTCCATCAGTGAGCACCAGTATGTCGTCGATATAGGCTTGTGCAAAGTTTCATAAGCCTTACAGTACTGTGTACATGAGTGCAACAAATGCAGATGGTGCCCCTTTAAATCAAAGCTCACGTAAGTGAACCGGAAATAGCCACGATGGCGGCTAAAAGCTGACTTCTGCGGTGCATCTTCAGATAAGGGAATACACCAAAATCCACAATGGGTATCCGAAGTACTGAAAAACTTGGCTTTACCTATCGTGCTAGAATATCCTCACTGCGTGACAATGAATACCCCACTGAACGTGTCACAGCACTGAGTACACGGTAGTCGCAACAGAAACGATGAGTACCATCTTTCTTAGTCACCAAGACTACCAGTGATGATTGTGCTGGAAATGATTCCATCACGCAGCATATTCCTCAACAGCCTCCTTGATCATCTCTCTACTCGCCAAATGAGTAAGATAAGGTTTCCTGGAGACTGGCAAATGATCGCCTGTATCAATCTCCATCTGAACTGTCGAGGTGTGAGAAATCTCAGAATCAGTCAAAGCAAAGACATCCGTATTCTGTGCCAACAAACTGGAAATAATCTTGTGCACATCAGGCCACTGAATCTGTCTCAGAACGACTTTTAGTTGTCGATTCTACAGTACCAGAATCTTGCTCAGCAGAGTCCACTGACTCTATGAGTAAAGTCAATCTGCCTAGAACATATCAACTTTTAGCTTTATGTGTTTACTTGAATGGTTAATGACAGTCATCACTGCATATTTTCGAGCGTGGAGCTCAAAAGTGGAGTCCACTAGTTCTGTCTCAGGCTGTAACAGTAGGAAAGGTGTCTCTATGCTCTGAACCATATAAGAGTTTCCAGAAAGGAAATGTTGTTGGGCCTTCAGTTTAAGAGGAATAAGATTGACAGAACGTGGAGAAAGAAGAGAAGAGCTCTGAACTCGAAGAATAGAAACAATGTATCCATCCTGCTCTAATGGGATCTTCTTGTTGTGAATGTTGAGAGTGTTTGACTTGTAATCTATGACAGCTCCTGAACGAGACAGATAATCATGCAGAAGAATGGTGGAACGGTTCATGTTAGGAACCACATAAAAGCAATGAGAAACACTGACACCAGCAATAGAAATAAGTAGACTCTACCAATGACTCTCATTGAAGCTGCAGTTTCTGTCTGCAGAGTAACTCTAGCAGACACGAGTTTCGGAGAAGAAGATAAGGATATGTAAACAGAATCCTTGATCAGATAGACACTAGCACCAGTGTCTAACTAAACTCTAACTCTACAAGACGCTATCAAAACAAGGACAGAAATAGGAGTAGGGGGATTCGCAGTCACTGAGAGCAAAAGTGAAGCGTTTGAAAATAAGACAGATCGTTTGGCAGGCCTAGACGGTGTGAATATACGGTCTAACCGTGACTGACCCTTCCTAGCACCCTGCCTACAAAAAAATGGGCAATGTGGCCATGTCTGCCTCAATTATAACATGTCCTGCTTTATTATGGTAGTGTTCGAACAGGCGTGTTTCTCCCTGTGTTCGACCTCTGCTGGTCGACCCTACCTTCATCCCTACGTGATGTAGGCCCTGGCAACTTCTTTGACTGAGAAACCAGCTGCATTTTGTGGGACTTGGGACGAGAAGTCTCATGAACTGCTGCCAACTCATTAATGGCTGCTGGTCTTGAAAAAAACTCTCGATCGAGACTGCACCTTTATCTAATGTTATTGAGCAAGTTGAGAAAATCATATTCAATCTCTTTCAGAGTAGTTCCCACATGAGTTGACAGAAAAGTATAGACAATGCTGCCAACGTTCATAGCAATTCTGTAAATCATTTTCTGAAAGGCTGTTGAAGACCTCCGTCGCTTTTGCTTTCAGATCTTACACTGGCAAAAAATGGGACCTTTGAGCGCCAACTTGATCTTTCGGTAGAGACAGAAGTCATAGGTTCACTTTCTGGTCTGGTTAATATTGTGGGTGTTTGTGCTAAAAATTGCTCCACAGACAAAGTGCTATGGCTGGGGCATTGTCTTGGTGCAAATTCTAACCGAGGGTTATCATCTTTCACGCTTTCTCTGCCTTCCGAAAATCGTTTCTGTCATTCAAAAAGCCTCCGTCAATAACTGAAGAGTTTCCGCGGCGGATTTCTTCAGCTTCACAAGAAACTTGATGTTAACTCGTTGTTCCGTTTGCACCACATTGTTTTCCTAAGGAACGTAGGTATACGTCTCGTATTTGAACACACGCCCGCTGGTGCTGAGTAAAGCGTGGAGTTGAGCCTTGTCTTATAGTGACAAGTTAGAACATGCTCTGTAATCACCGCTGTGTCTCTCCTCTTCCACTCTTGTTTCCCAAGCTATAGGGTCAGTCTCATTTTTATTTTTCTTGTGTCGGACCTTATAAACTGGGAAATCTTACAGCATTATGTAATTATTACACATCTGATCAACGTATGTTAAAAAGTCAGTGTACAGTTAAAACAAATGCAGGACACTTCAAACCATTTATCATAAAATCTGGAGCGAGGTAGGGCTGTGTACTATCTCCTTTACTAATCATAACATATATTGACATCTGCAAAGAAGCTAGCATACATAATAAAGTCTAACACAACATTGCCCAACAGTTCAACTCCATAAACAATGTCGATCAACCAACAACACTTTTCAGAAAACGTAGTACCCAATAGGTGGACCATAAATAAACTATTTTTGCTGACGACCAGGCACTTATGAGCACATCAGAAAAAGCCTACAGCAGAACATGGATAACTTAACAGGGGCATATAGAAGTCAAAACACGAAGATCAGTGCTGATCACTGTTGAAAAAAAAATAAGTTATATGGTGAGAGAAGAAATCCAAACAAAGATCTTCCTAGACAACCTTTGACGCATGTGAAACAAACACCAAGGTAGCACAATATCATCGTCATGGAAAACAGATACAAGAAAGTGAATCAGGTCATTGGACAGATGAGACCTTTACTGAAAAACAAACATATCACAACTGTAATAAAAAGACGGCTTCCTACGATGTACAATCACTGGAGACGATTGCTCAGTACATTACTTCTAGCCAAAGGCAAAGTAAGCCAGCAAGGAGTGGTGACATTCTTCCTCGCCGAAATAAAAGAAGTTTCGCACAGTTCTGTTGGCCAGAAAATTAATACTCAGACTTTCCTGGGACTGTAAAGGCCAAAATCCTGGAACATTACATCCCCAGAGGAACAACTATCAACAGCGAAGCTTACTGTGATCTGTTTGAGAACTACTAGACAACTATAACCAGGTCTAAATACAGATGGTTTGCTCAGTTCTGGTGTGTTGTTGCAGTATGATAACGTGCGGCCTCACAACGCTCATGCAATAGCTCAATAAATTACAAAATTGCTTTGAAGTGTCTTCCACATCCTGCATATTCACCTTACCTTGCATCGTGTGATCATCATGTGTATGGGCCCCTCAAGGAGGAGCTAGGTGGAATAAGTTCAGTACAGACCTAGAGATTAAAGAGGCCCGGCATATTTGGATCAAGAGTCAGTCAGAATATATCTATTTTTTTTATTCTCGAGGATTTTAATTAGTGAAGCTATGGCTAACCTGCACTGAACATCGCAATATCTAGATGAAAAGTAATAAGAAATTTAAAATAATATTTTTACATTGTATTTTAAATAAATTATGTTATTTTTTAAAAAACAACTCTTATATTATAAAAATCAGCAATTTCTTGGAATATATTGATAATACGTTATAATATCATGAGTAGTCTCCCCTGATTAGTTGACACAAAAGAACGGTGTGCTTAGTATTACGTACTCTCTGTCTCAGCTACAGGATGAACTATGAACCCGCTTGATTGACTGAAGAAGCAGGGACTAAAGTCGAATGTCGCAACCACATGCAAGAGAGACGAGAGCACTAACCATTTTGTTTTAGACAAATTTGAGCTATACTGGCCTTTCAGTACATTTCATGACCCTGGTATTTATCAACCTTTAGGTCTAATTAGTCTTCAGATTTATCATGTGCTTATCCTCCCGCTTACTTGTCTGTCTTCGCATAGGTCTTAATTTTGATCCTGAGTGATGAGAAGTTTCATCAATACCCATTATGGTCATACACTTCCGTTAGCATGTAGTTATATACACGTCTAATATCTTGCTTACAATTGACCCCTATATGCACACCTGCAAAAGCCCAAGTCCCGGATACACCATCAACCATTTATGTTGGAAACACCAATTGCCAGGCTCAGTTTCCATGCAGGACATACCATTCTCAATAAGCACTTAATGACAGCTGACCGCACACCAAAATGCACACACTGACAGCTGACCGCGCACCAAACTGCACACATTGACAGCTGACCGCGCACCAAACTGCACACATTGACAGCTGACCGCGCACCAAACTGCACACAGTGACAGCTGACCGCGCACCAAACTACACACAGTGACAGCTGACCGCGCACCAAACTGCACACATTGACAGCTGACCGTGCACCAAACTACACACATTGACAGCTGACCGCGCACCAAACTACACACAGTGACAGCTGACTGCGCACCAAACTGCACACATTGACAGCTGACCGCACACCAAACTGCACACAGTGACAGCTGACCGCGCACCAAACTGCACACAGTGACAGCTGACCGCACACCAAACTACACACAGTGACAGCTGACCGCACACCAAACTACACACAGTGACAGCTGACCGCACACCAAACTACACACAATGACAGCTTATAGCAGTATAGGTTATGGGTTATAACCAGGATTGGTATTTAGGAAATAATTGATTGAGTGAGTACCTTTGTTTGAAAGGTAGGTTGGTTGAGACCATTGAGCGGGGGTCTTGGGAAAAGCATGCAGCATGGAGTAAACTGAGTGGGTAGGGATAGTATAAATACCTCTCACGATTAGTCAGAGGAGAGAGAGCCTTACTTGTTTGTGTGTAGGAAGGAGACTTACTTGTTTGTGTTGTAGGAAGAACCTTAGTAGTTTTGATGTAGATGGAATCTCGTTTTAGGAAGAGTTTCTAGCAGTGGCAATTTGTTGGTAGTTAGTTGGAGGATTTAGTTTTATCCACTGACACTGCTCTATCACTGACAGTGCTCTATCACTGACACTGCTCTATCACTGACAGTGCTCTATCACTGACACTGCTCTATCACTGACACTGCTATATCACTGACACTGCTCTATCACTGACACTGCTATATCACTGACACTGCTCTATCACTGACACTGTTCTACCACTGACACTGCTCTATCACTGACAGTGCTCCATCACTGACACTGCTCTATCATTGACACTGCTCTATCACTGACAGTGCTCCATCACTGACACTGCTCTATCATTGACACTGCTCTATCACTGACACTGCTCTATCACTGACACTGCTCTATCACTGACACTGCTCCATCACTGACACTGCTCTATCACTGACAGTGCTCTATCACTGACAGTGCTCCATCACTGACACTGCTCTATCACTGACACTGCTCTATCACTGACACTGCTCTATCATTGACACTGCTCTATCACTGACAGTGCTCCATCACTGACACTGCTCTATCACTGACACTGCTCTATCACTGACACTGCTCTATCATTGACACTGCTCTATCACTGACACTGCTCTATCACTGACACTGCTCTGTCACTGACACTGCTCTATCACTGACACTGCTCCATCACTGACACTGCTCTATCACTGACACTGCTCTGTCACTGACACTGCTCTATCACTGACACTGCTCTATCACTGACACTGCTCCATCACTGACACTGCTCTATCACTGACACTGCTCTATCACTGACACTGCTCTATCACTGACACTGCTCTGTCACTGACACTGCTCTGTCACTGACATTCTGTATGCCTAACATAAATTAACAGAATTATTGGAATGGTCAAATATACATTCCACACTACCCTATGGTGTAGAAGATGACATACATCAAATGTTTTGTATACTCCACAGTACTCTATGGTGTAGAAGATGACATACATCAAATGTTTTGTATACTCCACAGTACTCTATGGTGTAGAAGCACAGACAGCAAATAACAAAATGAAGTATATATATATATAGGGCTTTGAATGTCAGTATACAGAAAAATAGGATGAATTATATGGAGAGAAAAGAAAACAAAGAAGTACTAAATCAACTGAAAGTCTTCCCCATGAGTATATCATCCACATTGCTGAGTTTTGTTTCCTGGTTTACATCATACATTTTTAGCTTCGAAACTGATATGTTGATTCTTAGTAAACATAATGCTCAAAGAAGGGAAGGAGCTTGAAATACTAGGAAGAAAAGGAATAAAGAAGAAGAAGAAGAAGAAGAAGTAAAGAAGGAGAAGAATGAATGATCTTTATTTTTAAAGGGTAAAGAATTTAGCACGCAGGCCCATCTTACATTCTGCCCTTCATCACTCCATCTTTCATTCTTCCACACACTCGATACGAGTATACAAATTACACGAGGGAAAAAAAAAACATATAAAAAAGAGTGAAAAATTAAACTATTGCATTCACAATATAAGAGAAGAGGCAATTAAACTAACAAAATAGCACAAATATGCAGGCATATTCATAGACAAAAATAGATTTTCAGTACATTTTTTTCTAACATATATTCTTTAAGAAGATTCAGAAGAAGAAGCAGAAGAAGAAGAACTAGAAATACATAAAAGAAGAAGAAGAAGATGAAAGAAGACAGAGAAGAAGAAGAGGAACAAGAAATACTAAGAAGAAGAAGAAATAATAATAAGAAGAAGAAATACTAAGAAGAAGAACTAGAAATACATAAAAGAAGAAGAAGATGAAAGAAGACAAAGAAGAAGAACAGGAACTAGAAATACTAAGAAGAAGAACAGGAAGTAGAAATACTAAGAAGAAGAAGAAGCAGAAGAAGCAGAAATACTAAGAAGAAGAAACTATAAAATACTAAGAAGAAGAAATACTAAGAAGAAGAAGAAGCAGAAATACTAAGAAGAAGAAGAGGAACTAAAAAATACTAAGAAGAAGAAATACTAAGAAGAAGAAGAGGAACTAAAAAATACTAAGAAGAAGAAATACTAAGAAGAAGAAGAGGAACTAAAAAATACTAAGAAGAAGAAATACTAAAAAGAAGAAGAAGCAGAAATACTAAGAAGAGGAACTAAAAAAGACTAAGAAGAAGAAATACTAAGAAGAAGAAGAGGAACTAAAAATACTAAGAAGAAGAAGAAGCAGAAATACTAAGAAGAAGAAGAGGAACTAGAATACTAAGAAGAAGAAATACTAAGAAGAAGATGAAAGATGACAAAAAAGAAGAAGAGGAACTAGAAATACTAAGAAGAAGAAGAAACTCAAAAACATGTAATATAATAGGAAAGCATCTCCTGACAATATTTTGCTTCTTCTTTCAGAAATATTAGAAGAAATGCAGAAACACAATTTGTTTCTGGTTATTTTAGTTTGTATTCTGGATGCCAAGGGAAGCACAGGGGAGCCAGAGGTCTATTTTGACACCTACACTTACTGCAATGTGGGAAAATGCACAAAAATGGAATATTTTGATGTAGCCAGTAACAAGTGCCTTGCATGTCCTTCAAGTAAGTTAACAGAGAACTGGTTGACAAATAATAAACTTTGAGCTGAATATTTAGTCTTTTCTTAACTCTTTTCCTCTGAAACACACCGGCAGAGTTGGTAGATCTTGCACACCTGTGCAGATCAGTGTTCAGAGTGATATTTAGACTGCTGAGATGGTACAAGATGGTATCAGTGTCTCACTTTGTCCATTGTTTCCATACTGTATAGTAGCTATCATCATCATCATCATCATTACCATCACCATTACCATCATCATCATCATCAGTACCGTGCTGGTAGGCGTTGGCGGCCATGATTCTCCACAGAACTCGTTCCTTGATATTCTCCAGCAGCTCATCTGTCTTTTTGTTGTGCCATCGCATTAGACTGTTCATGATTTATTCCCTTGGTCTTCCCTTGCATCTCTTCCTATTATATCTTCCCTGTTTTGATGATGTTTTCAAGCCTCCTCTTCAGATTTACTTTTGTAAGACATTCTCAGTTTGTCATTTTAGCTGTCCATGGTATTCTTAACAGTTTTCTAATGAACCATATTTCTACTGCCTCTGGTGATCTTTGCACTGGTTTATTAATTGTCCATGATTCACTTACACAGAGTATGATACGCTCAGTGTAGCATTGTAGAGCTCTCTTTCTGATTTTCATTAACAGAGATGTGTTACACAAGATATTTCTCAATTGTTGGAAAGCTGTTTTAGTTTGGTATATTCTATTCTTGATTTCAGATGTCCATTTTCCATCTTATGTTACTCGAGTGCCCCAATATTTAAACCTATGTAATTGTCTCAGGGTTGTTTCTTGTACCTTAGCATTGAATTTAGGTGAATTTTTCTTTTGTGATGTGACCAACATTTCTGTTTTCTTGTTATTTTAGATGAGTCCTTTCTTCTTTCTTTCTGTCACTACTGTATGTAATAATTTCTGCAGGCTCTTTTTTTTTTCTTGGCTATATACTGCTGTATCATCTGCAAGTTGTAGATTACTCACGTTGTTGTCTCCAACTTGAATTCCTTGTTTATTTTGTTTTTTTATTTTTCTTATGGTAGTTTCACTGTACAATGAGAACAAATTATGTTTACCTACCATGTTTTCTACACTGATGACTGCTTCTTGGTTCCATTACATGTTATTTTTTAAATATTTATTATTCTCAGATTTGCACCAGCCATCAATATTATCCTCTAACATTTTCATAATTGTCTTTTTTTCCCTTAAAGTAAATGTTTATTTCTGGGCCTTCCCTTCACTTTGACCATCAACAGCTTCACAGTAGAAAAGGATAGTTGTAATGTGTAGAAACTGATGTCAGTGCTGTTGCATCATTATCACAAGAGAGCACATATACAGATGATTAAGGAGAGTTGCTATGACAATCAGACAGTCCAGAGTATAAAGGGACAGCTGAATTAGTAGAAGAAACAGTTTGAGATAAAGTGCTATCAGTAGAAATATTGTCAGAAAAAAAGGCACATTTGAATCACGAAGTAAATCTGAAGACAAAGTAGCCTCAGAGGAAGTATGCAAGGTCAGGTGAAGGAATAGGTTTTTTCAGATATAGGCAATGAAACAGCCAGAAAATTACCCAAAGAGGGTAAATGAGTTATTTGAAATATCATCAGGGTCTCCCTCATGTCATAATGCAAATCAAATCAGATTAACTTTTCTTTGAGGTCCCAGTCTCCTAGAAAAGACAAACAAGATGCTATTTTTCTACTTTGTAAAGAAGCAGCAGTAAATTTTGTTTTAATACAGCTTGGCTGCATCTCCTGCACTAAATCAACAGAAGCATAGGAAGACCTAGGAACTTGAATTTTAAGTTTACAGGACTACAGTTTTTAAATCTTAAGAGGAACATACAAAATCTACATACATTAAAAATATGTCTGCAGGGTAAATTATAATGTCTAACAAATGCACATGTGCAGGAAAAGCTGGTGCCTGTGTAAGATTTATTGTGAGATGATATTTCAAAGCCACTGTCTGCTGGTGATACAGAAAATCAAAATCTATCAGTGTCTGGGAGTTGTTTCATAACATGCTTTGTTGCAAAATTGTCATGTCTGATTTATTTTGTCAGCAACTGAGGTTATTTAATTCCATGTTATAATGTCTGCTGTTTGCCTGAATCAAGTTGTTGATAACACATGTTATCATGTCTGGTATTTGCCTAAATCAGCCTGTTGATAACACTTGTACTATGAGCCTGCTTATCATATTTCAGCAGAAACTGGCGCTTTATTTAGTGGCATTTGGTTAATGCAGTGATTTTTTGAGTGATGTGGCTCACAGCCATTGGTGGTAGTCACATGCAATTGTGCAGCATCTAGCTGAGTATAAGCGGCCCACAGTTATGGCTTGTTCCATCAAGTGGATTCCAGACATTGAAGCAATCTTGCCGGTGCAATATCCTTGATGCAATCCTTGAGCACTTTATTCACACTTTGTGTCCTTCATGCTGCCAAACAAACTGCCAATAGTTTCCATCAAAGGTCTTTATGCCTTTTGAATGGCAGTCAAACATGAAATATAAAGTGCATAACATTTACATCTGGAAATAATACCAGAAACTACTCCAGTCTCAGAAAAAAATTTATCTACAACCCCCTCCCCCTCCAAAAAAGAGGTTTTCTCAAAGCAATTTGAACTTCTAAGAAAACCTAGGGGTCCGGCATAAAGCATAGCTAGATTTTAAAAATGGAAAATAAATAAGCGCTACATATGTTTTTTGATAAAAAAAAAAGTGAAATGAAACTCAGAAAAGCGGGTATTTTTATTATTACTGACAATCATGTTTAGGTTTTGAAAATTATATCGTTAGATGACCGCCATTACATTTGATACATTCAGCCAGGTGTCTGGAAAATTCCTGCATAACACCACTTAACATGTTCAAAGATATATTCTGAATGCAGTGTCGGATTCGATCTTTTAGGTCTACAACTGACTGTGGTCGACTAGCATACACCGTGTTCTTGAGACACTCCCATAAAGAGAAGTCTGCGGCCGATAAATCCGGTGACCTTGCCGGCCATTGAATATAACCAAATTTGGAAATAAGACGATTAAGGAATACTTGTCGCAGCGTGGTTATGGACTGACGGGGTGTGTGGGCAGTTGCTTCATCTTGTTGAAACAATATTAGTCTCTTATTTCTATCTGCTAAGTCTGGAATGAAGTTAGCATCTGCACATAAAGATCACTATTATCAGTAAGAAGATGTCAAGTGCCAAAGCGTCCCTAACAGCTGATCGCCGAGGGCTACTCAGCAAAGCGTTGCGGACTTCTTGAATTCGTTCAGGTGTCTGTTGAGTTCTTGGACGACCAGTAGACTTGTTATTAAGGTAATTAGCGGTTTCCTTAAATTTTTTGACCCACCTTAAAATTGTTTTGCCCTCCGATCGGGAACACTATCACGGGGATGCATCTCAAATTGCGACGAAACTTTCGTTGTACAGTAATAGACGATTCTACAGTTTTAAAATAAGTTTCAACGGTGAATGCGCGATGTTTGTGTTTGCCAAGAAGCCATGGTTAAAAATGACCGTTTGTCTGCTTCATCTCTGACGTCATTTTTTTTTTTTTACAAGTATTCAGTTTCTGCGCACTACGTCGGTTAAATCCAGCTATGCTTTATGCCGGACCCTGTTCAAGGACTGTTTGAATCTATCTGCTTAAAAACAATGTAAGATAGTTTGTACGCTCTCATGTCCATCCACAACCACAACAGTCAAAAGCGGCAAGTGACTGACATTTGTTTTTTAAGATATGTCCTAGACCAAAGCTTATGGGTATTTATTTAAATGGTATATATACGTTTAGTTGGTACGTGAGATAAATAAAATTATTCTTAGCATCTTTAGCAACTTCTACCCTACCACTGTTGGCTGTTATTGAAGACAGCAAGTGCTGAACTGCTGCCTGATCAGATACAGTCAGTGTAGGTTTCTGCTTTGCCCTCATATTGTGTACATCCTTGGACAGCAAGTACACACTTTGTTGGCTTAATAGTGTCCCTGCTGTTAGTGACTGTCATAGAAGGGCATCCCAATAGTGTCTTCATCTTTGTGGTTATGATCATTGATCAGATATTACTGAAGAAATTCAATGAGATATGAATAGAAAAAAAAACAATTGAAAAAGAAAGGAAAGCAAATAAATTTTAAAGAAAACCTTGTAAAATACCTCTACTGTAGGAACATGTCTGTCATGATCTAAACATGACTTAGAAACAACCAATTGTCATTGATTTTTTGGACTTTCAACCTTAACACTCAAACTTTAAGAGCCTAAGAGTAAGAGAGGAAAAAAAAACTGATAATACTGCTGATAATAATATGAATAATGAAAGAAAAAAGAATTAAGTACCAGTAAAGTACCTCTGATTTGGACTGGCACCTTGAGAATGAGACTTTTTAGCTGATCCATGTTTACACTCATAAACCACTGAATTAAGCTGTCGAAGCATCTGTTGCAATTACAAATAGTTGTCTAATTGTTGTATGCTGTATATTCTAATGTTGTATGTTGCAAGACAGCTACCAGTCAAAAAACACGTTTCAACAAAATGTTTTCACTTCTCAGAAATGGAGGTTTATCTTATTTTTTTTCCCACTGCCAATGATTTTTCTACCATGATTCATCATCCTGATTTTGTGTTATTTTATCATGTTAGCTGTAAGTAATCACATATTGTATTGTCATGCACAGACACATACTTACATGCAGTTAGACATGCATGCCACAGTTGCCGTCCATGTCCTCCAGCGAGGATCAGAACTGAGGGATGCCCCTCTCCCTGTGGGAAAGGATTCTTTGAACAAGGTGGCTCTTCAGGTTTGTTGTGAAAGACATTCAGCTTAACATAGTCACTTAACTCTTTGACTCCAAAACAGTAATGGCAGTGTTGCTAGATCCTGCACATCTATGCTAATCAGTTCTAAGTATATTAGGCAAGACCTATATTAAATGAAAAATAGCACAATTCTAACCCAAGTTTTAAAATTATAGAGTAACTTCCTTCCAGTTTATTTTCTACAAAAAATTCTAATCAAAATTTGTTCTGGCAGAGCATGGAAGTTAAATCCAGAATGGAAGAGTTAATATAAATGCTTTCTCTTAGTGTGGTATTTATATCACTTGCAGTATGTAGGAAATTATAATGTGATAAGTGGAGACAAAAGACTCTCTTAACCATCAGATAGATTGTCTGTATTCATCTCTAATTTTCATTGTTGGGTTGTACTTACTAAAGATCATGCACCAAAAGTGATAGCAGGCAACTCTGACTTAGGGAAATACTGACTTACTGCAGAAGAAACTGCACAGATCCAAATTATGGCTAATTGATGTTGCTCTTCTACTTCTAGAAACTTGTGGAGCAAACTCTCATCATTTTCCAGCCTGTTGTCCTTTCTTTGGTCACATTCTTTTCAAGTTATAATTCTCCTGTAGGCCTCTTGGTTGTAAGCAAGATGCCTTGCTGCTGATGCATCCATTCGCAGATCATCAACGATGTCTTGCAGCCATCTTCACCTTTGTCTTCCTATCTTTCTTTTTCCCATTATGTACCTTTCCAAGACGGTCTTCTCAAAATTATCTTCTTAGCCTGTGAATAACTGTGGACTATTTTCCAGCCTGAGAACAACTTTGGACCAAGAATCTGTGGAGAGGAGCAGACATAACTACAAAAATAAGATTTTTAAGGGCATGCATCTTTCCCATCCCAACATATGCCTGTGAGTAGTGGACGCTTAACAAAACAGCTGAGAAACACATAAATACCTTTGAATGTAAATGCTATATAAGAGTTCTCCAAATATCATGGACACAAAAAATAACAAATATATCCATATTACAAGAACTTAGTATTGAAGAGTGCTGACTAGTAAAGAGGACTAAACAAAGAGAACTTAAATATTTTGGACACATTAAATGTCATGATAATCTAGAGAAGGCTGTCTTGGAAGGGTACATAATGGGAAAAAGAAAGAGAGGAAGACCAAGGCGAAGATGGCTGCAAGACATCGTTGATGATCTGCAAATGGATGCATCAGCAGCAAGCCATTTTGCTCACAACTGATAGGTCTACAGGAATGCTGTTAGGGAGGCTAAGTTCCGCAAGGGACATGCAAATGAATGAATGATATGTGCTATATGAGCCCAAGTGATATGTAAGTGCTAATTGAGTCTCAGTGATATGTAAGTGCTAAGTGAGTTTCAGTGCTATGTAAGTGCTAATTGAGTCTCAGTGATATATAAGTGCTATTTGAGCATTACCTTTAGAACAACCAACAGCAGTAGTAAATACAAGCATACTAGCAATAGTTTTTATTACGTATAAAGAGCAGCAGTTGAAATTTGAAAGCAGAAGTGAATGGATAAGGCAAAAGCTGCAGTGAATGTAGTGATGTATTCAATGGTTGGCCAGTGGCTGAAGTAGCCAAAGATGTCGTGAGAGAATGTTACAAGTTATTTTTGTCTAAGAAATAGTTTTAAAAAATAGTTTGGACCCTCCAAAAGATCTGTATGAAGTAGTTCCACTCAAAGGTCATCACTGTGACTGTGAGGTCTGCAGGCCAGGCTACTGCCAGCTGGTGTAATGATAGCACTGACTGTGGTTGTTGTAAATGATATTACTAGCAGATACCATCTCAGTAGAAAATGTAGTAATCTATGGGAAGTACAATTACTGTAGTACTCTATTATGCATTCCTTATTGTTGTCCGTCTAAAAATGTTTTCTTGTGTTCTGGTTATTGTCTTAGCATGTTCTTCACCTTCATCATCTGTATTTTTCTCTTTCACTCTTATTCATTTTGACCACAGTGCAGGATGAGCTGCATTGCAAACGGTGTTCTAAGTGCAGTAAAGATAAACATGAAGTGACATCATGTGGCCAAGACAGAGACACTGTATGTGCAAAAACAACCCAGGATTCTGTTCCTCCAACCATGACAACAACACATCCAGTAAGTATTGTGATTATTTACCATATACACACTGTTTAACTACTGTTTAGAGGCATCTGTCTCTGAGAATTAACTTACATGCACCATGTACTGTTAGATCTGCACCCAGTGCAACAGAAAAAGGTACAGAGGTCCTCATTGTACTAAACCATGGGGGAACACAAGCAGCTTGTCATTAGCAGCAAGGACATTTTCCAGCAACAAGAGACCAGGGACAGAGAGCCCTAAACCTGTAGCAGAAGCCTGAATATTTGGAAAAAAAGGAGTGTTAAAGAAAATGTAGTGTTGCCCTGACTGATGCAGTGTCAGTAACTACTGCGTTAAAGATCCACAGACTGAAAATGACCTGCAGATATTTCTGTCTGCCAGATATGTAAGCTTTTCTCTAGATTGGTAATACAGTGGACTCCACCAAATTGTGGTAGACCTGGTAACTAAGTAGTAGATATCCTAGCAAAAGAAGGTGGTAGATTGCCATAGATGCAGGTATGAGGAGTCCACATCAGTGATAAAAATAATATACAAGACTAAATGGGCAGAAGGACGCCTTGACCATCAGAAAAATGATGACCATTACCAACTGAGTAAGGAGGAGCAACTAATCATTTTTCAGCTGCCCAATGATCACAACAGACTGATGTTATTCAACAGGCTCAGGATGTGACACTGATAGAATGACAGGAGAATATACTCTACAGGAGTGCCCAACACATGAAATGCTGAGAAACCATATATGGCAAATGCCTGCATCAGTTCAAGAGAAGCTATACAGGGATGCAGCAACTTCAGTTGATGGCTGATTACTTTAGAAGTATAAAAGTGATGTCTGAGAATGACTGAAGAAGAAGAAGAAGAAGAAGAAGAAGAAGAAGAAGAAACTACATGGGCAGATGAAGAAATTGGGGGGTGGGGGGGGGTGAGGCATGTTGAGGGAAAAATACTCAACCTGTGTAGTAGGAAGCAACGAACCCACTCTTTCAACACGTGATAGGAACAACTGGTAACCACTTTACGATGGCTACTGGAATATGTGGTAGAGCAGATATGGGAATGTCCTGACTGCAGTGAGGCTACCCTATGAGATCAATCAATTCATATTTGAAAACAATGAGAAGATATTTATCACCTGAAGTGAAGAAAGAAGATGAACCCATGTGGACTCATATTTTATGTACAGTTTGTATTTCAGCATTTGACTACAGTATCAGCTTAGCCAGGTCAACAGGATAGAGAAAGGCATTTTTTTGTTCAATAAGTAGTTACAAACACTTCTGAGTTCTTGTGTCACGATAATGGAAAAAGTCATCAATAGGTTTTATTGAGTTATGCCCCTTACAATAACAGCCCTTGTGCAAAGTTTCTTTCTTTGAAGTTCCATACAGTCAGCGTCATTGCTCTAGTAAGTCTGCTGTTGATGTCCTCTGTACTGTCTCCATTTTCTACTACTCTACTGCCAAGGTATACAAATGTATTGACCTCCTCCACTAACTTGCTCTCTACTCTGAGTACATTTCTGTTGTTCACATTTTGCTTCATTAACTTTGTCTTTCCTTAATTTTAGTTTTATTTTTGCTACCAGAAGGTTGTGATCACTTCCTACATCTGCTCTTTTCCTTGCTCTCAGACATTGTAGTGACTGTTTCCACTTGCTGTTTATTAGTATGTGATCAATTTGGTTTTCTGTGGTTTTATCTGGGGACCTCCAAGTCACTGTATGGATGTTTTTATGTTGGAAAATTGTCCCTCCGATGGTCATCATGTTTTCTTCACAGAAACTGTGCAGTCTTTCTCCATTTTCATTTATTTCTCTGACTACTTCTCTTCCCATGATTCTTCTTCTATCTTCATTTCCTTCACCTACTTTTGCACTGAAGTCGCCCAAGATGAGTAACATATCATGCTTGGGTATTGTTTCTACTGTGGCTTGGATGTTGTTGTAAAAATCTTCTGATTACTCTTCAGCTGCTTCTGTTTGTGCATAACAAACTATAACAGAAAATCTTGAGTTGAAGTGTGCATATAATCTCTCATTTATAGGGGTTCATTTCAACAGTGCTCTTAATGCTGCTTTTGTTATAATCAATGCTACTCCTCTTCATGAAGATCTTATTTACCTGACCATATTATTGTATCTTCTGTGTGCTGTGTTGTTAATTTTCTTCTGCCTTGTCCTATCCATCTTGCCTCTTGTATTCCTAGTATGTCTAGTTTGTATCTGTGAATTTCCTTGATGGTTTGTGCTAGTTTTCCAGTCTGATTAAGTGTTCTTACATTCCAGATGCCTATTTGCATCTTGTGGTTAAGTTCCAGGAGGTCTGCTGTCGGGCTGGTGGTTTCCTGTGGCTGGCTTTCATCTACAACCTTCATGGACTCAGTTTCCTGATAAGCATTTCTCCTTCCACCTGCATTTGTTTATTTCCCTTGCTTCTGTTTCCGTAGCAGTCTGATAGTTTTTTTTACCAGATAGGGTTGCTGGCCCTATGCCGAACCCTCCTTTAGTCACCTTTTACGATCATGCGTGGTAGGGTACAGTGGTCCTATTCTGTGCTTCCCAACCATGTGCTCAGGTCTCGGGTACCAGACGGGAGAAATAGACATAGCACCATTTTTTAAAATGATGGATTGGGTGTGTTTATTAAGGAGTTGTTTTGTGGTTTTGGGATTTTCGTTCTTGTAGCCTAAGAATTAAATCGTGATGGAGGATAAGAACTTGTGTATCTAGTAAATATTTATTTCTTGATGATCCAATTCTTTTTCTAATTTTTCTTTTACCAGGAACACAATGACAAGGCAGTATCTCCTATAACAGAAGGGAAGGCGATCACCAACAAGGATATGCAGACGCTTTCATCAACAACTCTTTTACTTTTTGTTTTAGTGATGTGTTTTCTGTTGTTCATTTGAATTCAGCCAGTGGTTCTCAACATAAGGTCCTGACCTAAATCTTTTTATATATTCCAAACTTTGCAGCTAAAGCACTTGGAGAAATACATTTTCCTAGATTGATTGTGTCTGAACTTTTACTATATAAAGATATTTAACATTGCACACTAATTAAGTTTCAGAACTTTTAAACTTTTGGCATAAATTTACATCATTACATGGCTTGTTCATCATAGATGATCTTGATAGCTGATCTGAAGACTGTCATCATTTAACCAGAATGTTTGTTTCAGTGAGTGTGGTGTTTAGAACTGAGTGATATCCTGCGTCTTAAGCTCCTTGTATGAATCTTCTTCATTTCCCAAGTCATCATCATCACTCAGTCAAAGATACAAATGTGGGCCTTAATAAATCTCCAACATATTCTCTTCTTGTCTTGATGGTGCACTCAACCATACTTTTCCTGTCCATCTGTATGTTATCTTCCAATCAGTGGCTCTGTCTACCTCTTTTGATATCCCATTTATCAGTCTTTCTTATCTGTGCAGCTTTTTCTTAGGTCATTGTTATGGACAGCTGGGACCATCTGAGAAATGTCTTTAGCTGTTAGGTACTCTTTGCTAACATCCATCTCATTTCTCAGCCAATCACCTGCTCTTACATTTTGGCTACTTATGTCTATCTGGACACATTTTGTGCTGATCTTCTTACACAGAGAATACCAAAACTGCTAAGTTGTTAATTTTTCATCTGTTTTTCATGCTTGCTATCTGCTATGTGGTATGTGGCTTTGAAAAATGATTTTGTCGAATATTGGATTGTCATATGTCATGTATGTGGCTTGATTTGTTGAAATATTGGATTGTCGTATGTCATGTATGTGGCTTTGATTTTGTTGAAATATTGGATTGTCATATGTCATGTATGTGGCTTTGATTGTTTGAAATATTGGATTGTCATATGTCATGTATGTGGCTTTGATTTTGTTGAAATATTGGATTGTCATATGTCATGTATGTGGCTTTGATTTTGTTGAAATATTGGATTGTCATAGTTCTTCATTTACACAGGCTCATCTTTCTTTCTGCCATCCTTGTTACTGCCCACTTTCCTTGGTCTTTTCTTTCTTTTTTTCTTTCTGAACCATACACCTCTGTCCATTTTTATTACCAGGACCAGTTTTACTGCAGTCGTCCATTTCTCTCCCTCTTGCTTTTTTTCCTACAACTTACTCCCAGTTTGGTATTCAGAATATTAGATTATTATTATTGATACGGCCAGCATACTTTGTTTTCTTGATTCTTATTTCTCTGAGAAGCTCAGTGTGTACTTGCAGTTGTTCTAATACTTGTACATTTGTTTATTTTCCATGATATATGCCTACTGTCTTGTAGATCATCATTTCTTCTACATTTATAATTCTCTTCGACTTTTTTTAAAATTTAAGAATTGTTTTGCTCTGTACAATGATAAAAACAGATATAGCACTTTAAAAATCTTATTTTGTTTTTTTTTTAAAGATTCTTGGATAATCTCAGCTGCTTCTGTTTGGCATAACAAACTATAACAGAAAATCTTGAGTTGAAGTGTGCATATAATCTCCATTTATAGGGGTTCATTTCAACAGTGCTCTTAATGCTGCTTTTGTTATAATCAATGCTACTCCTCTTTCATGAAGATCTTATTACCTGACCATATTATTGTATCTTCTGTGTGCTGTGTTGTTAATTTTCTTCTGCCTTGTCCTATCCATCTTGCCTCTTGTATTCCTAGTATGTCTAGTTTGTATCTGTGAATTTCCTTGATGGTTTGTGCTAGTTTTCCAGTCTGATTAAGTGTTCTTACATTCCAGATGCCTATTTGCATCTTGTGGTTAAGTTCCAGGAGGTCTGCTGTCGGGCTGGTGGTTTCCTGTGGCTGGCTTTCATCTACAACCTTCATGGACTCGTTTCCTGATAAGCATTTCTCCTTCCACTGCATTTGTTTATTTCCCTTGCTTCTGTTTCCGTAGCAGTCTGATAGTTTTTTTTACCAGATAGGGTTGCTGGCCCTATGCCGAACCCTCCTTTAGTCACCTTTACGATCATGCGTGGTAGGGTACAGTGGTCCTATTCTGTGCTTCCCAACCATGTGCTCAGGTCTCGGGTACCAGACGGGAGAAATATAGACATAGCACCATTTTTTAAAATGATGGATTGGGTGTGTTTATTAAGGAGTTGTTTTGTGGTTTTGGGATTTTCGTTCTTGTAGCCTAAGAATTAAATCGTGATGGAGGATAAGAACTTGTGTATCTAGTAAATATTTATTTCTTGATGATCCAATTCTTTTTCTAATTTTTCTTTTACCAGGAACACAATGACAAGGCAGTATCCTATATAACAGAAGGGAAGGCGATCACCAACAAGGATATGCAGACGCTTTCATCAACAACTCTTTTACTTTTTGTTTTAGTGATGTGTTTTCTGTTGTTCATTTGAATTCAGCCAGTGGTTCTCAACATAAGGTCCTGACCTAAATCTTTTTATATATTCCAAACTTTGCAGCTAAAGCACTTGGAGAAATACATTTTCCTAGATTGATTGTGTCTGAACTTTTACTATATAAAGATATTTAACATTGCACACTAATTAAGTTTCAGAACTTTTAAACTTTTGGCATAAATTTACATCATTACATGGCTTGTTCATCATAGATGATCTTGATAGCTGATCTGAAGACTTGTCATCATTTAACCAGAATGTTTGTTTCAGTGAGTGTGGTGTTTAGAACTGAGTGATATCCTGCGTCTCATAAGCTCCTTGTATGAATCTTCTTCATTTCCCAAGCTCATCATCATCACTCAGTCAAAGATACAAATGTGGGCCTTAATAAATCTCCAACATATTCTCTTCTTTGTCTTGATGGTGCACTCAACCATACTTTATCCTGTCCACTCTTGTATGTTATCTTCCAATCAGTGGCTCTGTCTACCTCTTTTGATATCCCATTTATCAGTCTTTCTTATCTGTGCAGCTTTTTCTTAGGTCATTGTTATGGACAGCTGGGACCATCTGAGAACAACTTTGGACCAAGAATCTGTGGAGAGGAGCAGACATAACTACAAAAATAAGATTTTTAAGGGCATGCATCTTTCCCATCCCAACATATGCCTGTGAGTAGTGGACGCTTAACAAAACAGCTGAGAAACACATAAATACCTTTGAATGTAAATGCTATATAAGAGTTCTCCAAATATCATGGACACAAAATAACAAATATATCCATATTACAAGAACTTAGTATTGAAGAGTGCTGACTAGTAAAGAGGACTAAACAAAGAGAACTTAAATATTTTGGACACATTAAATGTCATGATAATCTAGAGAAGGCTGTCTTGGAAGGGTACATAATGGGAAAAAGAAAGAGAGGAAGACCAAGGCGAAGATGGCTGCAAGACATCGTTGATGATCTGCAAATGGATGCATCAGCAGCAAGCCATTTTGCTCACAACTGATAGGTCTACAGGAATGCTGTTAGGGAGGCTAAGTTCCGCAAGGGACATGCAAATGAATGAATGATATGTGCTATATGAGCCCAAGTGATATGTAAGTGCTAATTGAGTCTCAGTGATATGTAAGTGCTAAGTGAGTTTCAGTGCTATGTAAGTGCTAATTGAGTCTCAGTGATATAGTGCTATTTGAGCATTACCTTTAGAACAACCAACAGCAGTAGTAAATACAAGCATACTAGCAATAGTTTTATTACGTATAAAGAGCAGCAGTTGAAATTTGAAAGCAGAAGTGAATGGATAAGGCAAAAGCTGCAGTGAATGTAGTGATGTATTCAATGGTTGGCCAGTGGCTGAAGTAGCCAAAGATCGTGAGAGAATGTTACAAGTTATTTTTGTCTGCCAGATATGTAAGCTTTTCTCTAGATTGGTAATACAGTGGACTCCACCAAATTGTGGTAGACCTGGTAACTAAGTAGTAGATATCCTAGCAAAAGAAGGTGGTAGATTGCCATAGATGCAGGTATGAGGAGTCCACATCAGTGATAAAAATAATATACAAGACTAAATGGGCAGAAGGACGCCTTGACCATCAGAAAAATGATGACCATTACCAACTGAGTAAGGAGGAGCAACTAATCTTTTTTCAGCTGCCCAATGATCACAACAGACTGTTTTTCAACAGGCTCAGGATGTGACGCTGATAGAATGACAGGAGAATATGTTCTACAGGAGTGCCCAACACATGAAATGCTGAGAAACCATATATGGCAAATGCCTGCATCAGTTCAAGAGAAGCTATATAGGGATGCAGCAACTTCAGTTGATGGCTGATTACTTTAGAAGTATAAAAGTGATGTCTGAGAATGACTGAAGAAGAAGAAGAAGAAACTACATGGGCAGATGAAGAAATTGGGGGGTGGGGGGGTGAGGCATGTTGAGGGAAAAATACTCAACCTGTGTAGTAGGAAGCAACGAACCCACTCTTTCAACACGTGATAGGAACAACTGGTAACCACTTTACGATGGCTACTGGAACATGTGGTAGAGCAGATATATGAATGTCCTGACTGCAGTGAGGCTACCTTATGAGATCAATCAATTCATATTTGAAAACAATGAGAATATATTTATCACCTGAAGTGAAGAAAGAAGATGAACCCATGTGGACTCATATTTATGTACAGTTTGTATTTCAGCATTTGACTACAGTATCAGCTTAGCCAGGTCAACAGGATAGAGAAAGGCATTTTTTTGTTCAATAAGTAGTTACAAACACTTCTGAGTTCTTGTGTCACGATAATGGAAAAAGTCATCAATAGGTTTTATTGATTTTCCAGCATTCACTTCCATAGAGTAGTACACTTATAACATTACTCTTAAATATCCTGATTTTCATCTTCTTGCTTAGTTTTTTAAAATTTCCATATAGACTGCAGCATTGCAAAAGCCTGGTTTGCTCTAGTAAGTCTGCTGTTGATGTCCTCTGTACTGTCTCCATTTTCTATTACTCTACTGCCAAGATATACAAATTCGTTGACCTCCTCCACTAACTTGCTATCTACTCTGAGTTCATTTCTGTTGTTCACATTTTGCATCATTAACTTTGTCTTTCCTACATTGATCTTTAATTCTTATGTTGTTTGCATTCTGAGTTAACTTGTTTATTTTATCTTGTATATCTTTATGGCTGCTTGATAGTAGACAAATATCGTCCACAGAGTCAAGGTCCTCCAGCACTGTGTTAAGGGCCCATTGTAATCCTCTGCGTTTGTCTGATGTTGCCTTCTTCGTTAACCAGTTTACTGCCAAAATAAATAATGCTGGTGATAGTACACATCCCTGTTTCACTCCTGTTTGTACCCTAAAGCTGCTGGAGGTATGTTCTCCACAGATCACTTTGCACTGAAAACCCTCATATCTTTGATTACATTCACTATCTTATGAGGGAGGCCATGCCATCTTAGGATTTTCCACAGTACATCTCTGTTGACACTGTCAAAGGCTTTCTCAAAATCTATAAACAATGCATATGTTGTGCTATGCCACTCATTTGTCTGTTCTAATATTTGTCTAAGTACAAATATGTGGTCTATGCATGATCTTCCTTTCCTGAATCCTGCCTGCTCTTTCCAAAGTTTTCCCTCAAGTGCTGGTGCAATCCTGTTGATGTTTACTCTGCAAAATATTTTACTGGTGAGTGACAGTAGGGTAATGCCTCTCCAGCTCCCGCAGTCTCTGAGGTCACCCTTCTTTGGTAGTTTTACTATAAGGCCAGTTTTACACTCCTCGGGAGCTTTTTCTAGATCCCAAATTTGTTGTAGTATCCGGCAAAGTTGTTTTGGTGTTTCTGTTTCTTCTGCTTTCAACATCTCAGCAGTCATTTCATTTTCACCTGGTGCCCTGTCTAATTTTAGCTTTTTTATTGCCTCCTTTACTTCATTTATTGTTATTGGTCCTGTATTGATGTTTAGTTCTGTTTTTGCTTTAGGTATGTCTATTGTTTGTGCTGCTTGTGTTCTGTTTAGTAGGGTGTTAAAGTGTTCCCTCCATCTTTCAATTTTTTTCTCTTTCTCCACTGACTAGTTCTCCCTATCTGTCCTTACTGCACTCTCACATCTTGTGCTGGAGTTACCTGTTATCTGCTTTGTGATTTTGTATATGGTTTACATGTCATTTTCATATGGTGCTTTTTGAGGTGAGCACTGACGTTTATCTTGACGGCATGATTCCTTCACTTCTTTGTCTTTTTTGTGCATGATTACTTAAAACTTGTTCTTTTAGCCTTTGAGATTTGGTGCTTAGTAATTTTTTTCTTGATTTCTTTTCTTTGCTCTGTTTTTTCACATGTGGTCTTGCTTATCCATTCCTCTTTTCTCCGTTTCCAATATCCCAGCACCTCTTTTGCTGTTTCCTGTAGTGTTTCATTGAACTCTAGTATAGAAACTTCTGCTTCGTCTTGTAGGACACTGAAGCGGTTCTTAAGTACTATTGAGAATTCATTCCTTGTTTGCTGGTCTTTCAGTTTTCTTGTATCAAAGCATGCCTTTATGTGTTCTATGATTTTGGCTATCCTTAATTTTAGTTTTATTTTTGCTACCAGAAGGTTGTGATCACTTCCTACATCTGCTCTTTTCCTTGCTCTCAGACATTGTAGTGACTGTTTCCACTTGCTGTTTATTAGTATGTGATCAATTTGGTTTTCTGTGGTTTTATCTGGGGACCTCCAAGTCACTGTATGGATGTTTTTATGTTGGAAAATTGTCCCTCCGATGGTCATCATGTTTTCTTCACAGAAACTGTGCAGTCTTTCTCCATTTTCATTTATTTCTCTGACTACTTCTCTTCCCATGATTCTTCTTCTATCTTCATTTCCTTCACCTACTTTTGCACTGAAGTCGCCCAAGATGAGTAACATATCATGCTTGGGTATTGTTTCTACTGTGGCTTGGATGTTGTTGTAAAAATCTTCTGATTACTCTTCAGCTGCTTCTGTTTGTGCATAACAAACTATAACAGAAAATCTTGAGTTGAAGTGTGCATATAATCTCTCATTTATAGGGGTTCATTTCAACAGTGCTCTTAATGCTGCTTTTGTTATAATCAATGCTACTCCTCTTTCATGAAGATCTTATTTACCTGACCATATTATTGTATCTTCTGTGTGCTGTGTTGTTAATTTTCTTCTGCCTTGTCCTATCCATCTTGCCTCTTGTATTCCTAGTATGTCTAGTTTGTATCTGTGAATTTCCTTGATGGTTTGTGCTAGTTTTCCAGTCTGATTAAGTGTTCTTACATTCCAGATGCCTATTTGCATCTTGTGGTTAAGTTCCAGGAGGTCTGCTGTCGGGCTGGTGGTTTCCTGTGGCTGGCTTTCATCTACAACCTTCATGGACTCAGTTTCCTGATAAGCATTTCTCCTTCCACCTGCATTTGTTTATTTCCCTTGCTTCTGTTTCCGTAGCAGTCTGATAGTTTTTTTTACCAGATAGGGTTGCTGGCCCTATGCCGAACCCTCCTTAGTCACCTTTTACGATCATGCGTGGTAGGGTACAGTGGTCCTATTCTGTGCTTCCCAACCATGTGCTCAGGTCTCGGGTACCAGACGGGAGAAATATAGACATAGCACCATTTTTTAAAATGATGGATTGGGTGTGTTTATTAAGGAGTTGTTTTGTGGTTTTGGGATTTTCGTTCTTGTAGCCTAAGAATTAAATCGTGATGGAGGATAAGAACTTGTGTATCTAGTAAATATTTATTTCTTGATGATCCAATTCTTCTTCTAACTTTTCTTTTACCAGGAACACAATGACGAGGCAGTAACAGAAGGGAAGGCGATCACCAACAAGGATATGCAGAAGCTTTCATCAACAACTCTTTTACTTTTTGTTTTAGTGATGTGTTTTCTGTTGTTCTTTTGAATTCAGCCAGTGGTTCTCAACATAAGGTCCTGACCTAAATTAGAGGCTAGTTTTTTTGTTTGTTTGTTGGTGGTAGTTTTGATTGAGTTGCAAGGAGATAAAAAAACTGAAAGAAAATTTTTAAAAGTATATACTTTTACACAAACGTTATGTCTTTGAACCTTAACAGTAAAACGTATCAAAGATGTTCATTGTTATTCATGTTTTTAAATGTTTTTATGTTTGGTTTTAAATTTCAGCAGTTAAAAAATCTTTTGTCAGTTGTGGGACCTGTAGCGTTGCTAATTTAGACTGCTTATGGCTGATTTCTTACTCATGCATTTACAAAAACTTTGTTTCATAAATGTTTATGTTTGTATGACTCCTCTTCATATATTCCAAACTTTGCAGCTAAAGCACTTGGAGAAATACATTTTCCTAGTTTGTGTCTGAACTTTTACTAAATAAAGATATTTAACATTGCACACTAATTAAGTTTCAGAACTTTTAAACTTCTGGCATAAATTTACATCATTACATGGCTTGTTCATCATAGATGATCTTGATAGCTGATCTGAAGACTTGTCATCATTTAACTAGAATGTTTGCTTCAGTGAGTGTGGTGTTTAGAGCTTCAGTGATATCCTACATCTCATAAGCTCTTTGTATGAATCTTCTTCATTTCCCAAGCTTACCATCATCACTCAGTCAAAGATATGAATGTGAGCCTTAATAAATCTCCAACATATTCTCTTGTTTGTCTTGATGGTGCACTCAGCCATACTTTATCCTGTCCACTCTTGTATGTTATCTTCCAATCAGTGGCTCTGTTTACCTATTTTGATATCCCATTTATCAGTCTTTTCTTATCTGTGCAGCTTTTTCTTAGGTCAGTGTTATGGACAGCTGGGACCATCTGAGAAATGTCTTTAGCTGTTAGGTACTCTTTGCTAACATCCATCTCATTTCTCAGCCAATCACCTGCTCTTACATTTTGGCTACTTATGTCTATCTGGACACATTTTGTGCTGATCTTCTTACACAGAGAATACCAAAACTGCTAAGTTGTTAATTTTTCATCTGTTTTTCATGCTTCATCTGCTATGTTTTTTGTATGTGGCTTTGAAAAATGATTTTGTCGAAATATTGGATTGTCATATGTCATGTATGTGGCTTTGATTTTGTTGAAATATTGGATTGTCGTATGTCATGTATGTGGCTTTGATTTTGTTGAAATATTGGATTGTCATATGTCATGTATGTGGCTTTGATTTTGTTGAAATATTGGATTGTCATATGTCATGTATGTGGCTTTGATTTTGTTGAAATATTGGATTGTCATATGTCATGTATGTGGCTTTGATTTTGTTGAAATATTGGATTGTCATAGTTCTTCATTTACACAGGCTCATCTTTCTTTCTGCCATCCTTGTTACTGCCCACTTTCCTTGGTCTTTTCTTTCTTTTTTTCTTTCTGAACCATACACCTCTGTCCATTTTTATTACCAGGACCAGTTTTACTGCAGTCGTCATTTCTCTCCCTCTTGCTTTTTTTCCTACAACCTTTACTCCCAGTTTGGTATTCAGAATATTATTACTATTATTATTATTGATACGGCCAGCATACTTTGTTTTCTTGATTCTTATTTCTCTGAGAAGCTCAGTGTGTACTTGCAGTTGTTCTAATACTTGTACATTTGTTTATTTTCCATGATATATGACTACTGTCTTGTAGATCATCATTTCTTCTACATTTATAATTCTCTTAGAATTTTTTTAAAATTTAAGAATCGTTTTCTGCTCTGTAAAATGGTAAAAAACAGATATAGCACTTTAAAAATCTTATTTTTGTTTTTTTTTGAAAGATTCTTGGATAATAGCATTGTCTTCATGGTGTTGAATGTGTCTTGCCATTTCTCTCTCTTAATTTCACTCTCACATATCTCATCCTTGGTAAATATAAGCCCTAGGTAACAGTAGCCTGTCACTTGTCCAAGTTTCTCTAATTCATATTATTATTATCATATTATTTAAAGAGGATTAAACACAGAGAACATAAATACTTTGGACACATTAAACGTCATGATAATCTAGAGAAGACCATCTTGGAAAGTTACATAATAGGAAAAGAAAGAGAGGAAGGCCAAAGTGAAGATGGATGCAAGACATCATTGATCTAGAATGTTTGCTTCAGTGAGTGTGGTGTTTAGAGCTTCAGTGATATCCTACATCTCATAAGCTCTTTGTATGAATCTTCTTCATTTCCCAAGCTTACCATCATCACTCAGTCAAAGATATGAATGTGAGCCTTAATAAATCTCCAACATATTCTCTTGTTTGTCTTGATGGTGCACTCAGCCATACTTTATCCTGTCCACTCTTGTATGTTATCTTCCAATCAGTGGCTCTGTTTACCTATTTTGATATCCCATTTATCAGTCTTTTCTTATCTGTGCAGCTTTTTCTTAGGTCAGTGTTATGGACAGCTGGGACCATCTGAGAAATGTCTTTAGCTGTTAGGTACTCTTTGCTAACATCCATCTTATTTCTCAGCCAATCAGCTGATCTTACATTTTGGCTACTTATGTCTATCTGGACACATTTTGTGCTGATCTTCTTACACAGAGTATACCAAAACTGCTAAGTTGTTAATTTTTCATCTGTTTTTCATGCTTCATCTGCTGTGTGCTTTTTATATGTGGCTTTGAAAAATGATTTTGTCAAAATATTGGATTGTCATATGTCATGTATGTGGCTTTGATTTTGTTGAAATATTGGAATGTCATAGTTCTTCATTTACACAGGCGCATCTTACTTTCTGCCATTCTCATTACTGCCCACTTTCCTTGGTCTTTTCTTTCTTTTTTTCTTTCTGAACCATACACCTCTGTCCATTTTTATTACCAGGACCAGTTTTACTGCAGTCGTCATTTCTCTTCCCTCTTGCTTTTTTTCCTACAACCTTTACTCCCAGTTTGGTATTCAGAATATTATTACTATTATTATTATTGATACGGCCAGAATACTTTGTTTTCTTGATTCTTATTTCTCTGAGAAGTTCAATTTGTACTTGCAGTTGTTCTAATACTTGTACATTTGTTTATTTTCCATGATATATGACTACTGTCTTGTAGATCATCATTTCTTCTACATTTATAATTCTCTTAGAATTTTTTTAAAATTTAAGAATCGTTTCTGCTCTGTAAAATGGTAAAAAACAGATATAGCACTTTAAAAATCTTATTTTTGTTTTTTTTTGAAAGATTCCTGGATAATAGCATTGTCTTCATGGTGTTGAATGTGTCTTGCCATTTCTCTCTCTTAATTTCACTCTCACATATCTCATCCTTGGTAAATATAAGCCCTAGGTAACAGTAGCCTGTCACTTGTCCAAGTTTCTCTAATTCATATTATTATTATCATATTATTTAAAGAGGATTAAACACAGAGAACATAAATACTTTGGACACATTAAACGTCATGATAATCTAGAGAAGACCATCTTGGAAAGTTACATAATAGGAAAAAGAAAGAGAGGAAGGCCAAAGTGAAGATGGATGCAAGACATCATTGATGATCTGCAGATGGATGCATTAGCAGCAGGCCATGTTGCTTACAACCGAGAGCCCTATAGGAGAGCTGTTAGGGAGGCAAAGTTCTGCAAGGGACATTTAAATGAATGAATGAATGAATATTATTTTATAAGAATGAAGCCACTTCCCAGAACCACCAACAGAGGCAGGCTCCTTCTTTAACAGTTACAGTATTATAAAGTGTAATACATTATCTTTATTAATACTAATGAGCAAAAATTATATCAGTTGTGTGCAGTGCCTTATATGTTGAATTATCTCCATCCAGTAACACTGCCTTTTTAGGTAAGTGATTTGGTTGTTAGATTCTTAAATGTTTAATTTTTTAATGAAATAGTCTGTGGAACTTTTTTTTTTTTGCATTCACAGTTTTTTTTTTCTTTTCTGTTTTTTAAAGTAATTCACCCCAAACCATATTTATAAGCAGTACTAAAATAAACAACAATAGAAAATATAATCACAGTCAGTACTTGATCACTGCAAAGAGTTTAGATGAGATTATGTTTTAAAGTTCACCATTTATAAATGATATTATTCATACAGTATTGCTATAGAAAACATATAAGTCCTTTTCAAAGCATTTCACTTCCCGTGCGGGAGAAGAAACACGGACGTGTCATGGCGTGCGGGAGTAAAACGCGGGTCTTTGTCAGTAAGGGGTCTAGTTGTAAAATGGAATGGAAAACAGTGTTTCCATGTACTTCCGTATACGTAATATGTGTCAAAGTGTAGCTAAATGAATGAAAATTTCATAAATCCAGAGTTTTTTAGGAAAAAGAAGTAATGTGATGTTTTTAGACACTGACTGTGGCCAGCTCACCATCGGCTAGGTCTAGATTCGCTTCTTACCCCTATTTACCATCTGAGATGTCTAGATCTACTTATCGATATAGTATTGTGACTCCGTATAGCATTTTCGCTTACTGAATGTCTGAAATAACATCCTAACTACTTCTCCAGTCGTCTAAATATGTCTAAATCTACTTAGAAAACATTCAAGAGCAGCGGGGTGGCCATAGGCTATGTCCATATCCCTATCTACATCGTCAAAAATTGAAAATTTCCATGCTTCGCGTCCTTGTTCTCGCTCGGCATCGCTCGTAACTAGGCACGCATTCGCCATTTTGAAAGTGTCACCGGAATCGCGGACGAAATATGTAGAGTGTAAATGTTACACCGCTTGTTTTAATGAAACAAACAATTGTCAGGATCCTGACCATACGGCCGCAACGGGAAACCGGCAGTGTCATTATCCTGACCATAATCTCGGGAAGTGTGTGTTAAGGAAAGATATTTCAGATCCTACTGGCGGATGTTATGTTCATGACATGAACAACCATATGGTCTTAGCTTCAGGCTATGACATTAACAACCATGTGGTCTTAGTTTCAGTCCATGACATTAACAACCATGTGGTCTTAGTTTCAGCCCATGACATGAACAACCATGTGGTCTTAGCTTCAGCCCATGACATTAACAACCATGTGGTCTTAGCTTCAGCCCATGACATGAACAACCATGTGGTCTTAGTTTCAGTCCATGACATGAACAACCATGTGGTCTTAGCTTCAGCCCATGACATGAACAACCATGTGGTCTTAGCTTCAGCCAATGACATGAACAACCATGTGGTCTTAGCTTCAGGCTATGACATTAACAACCATGTGGTCTTAGCTTCAGCCCACGACATGAACAACAATGTGGTCTTAGCTTCAGTCCATGACATGAACAACAATGTGGTCTTAGCTTCAGTCCATGACATGAACAACCACGTGGTCTTAGCTTCAGGTCATGACATGAAAAACCATGTGGTCTTAGTCTTTGTCCATTACTTGCTCTCTAAATGGGGCTGAGAAGGGAAGTAATGCACGCCAGTTCAAGTTTACTGCTCTGAATTCACTTGGAACAAACTATTTATTAATTCTGTTTTAACAGTTGCTAGTATTGTGTTTAGTGAGATTTATAAACATTGGTTGTGCTAAATTATAACTTTTAAGTTCTATATGGCTTAAAATTATCAGATCATTGGTTGTGCTAAATTATAACTTTTAAGTTCTATATGGCTTAAAATTATCAGATTTTATTATTTTTTTTTTGGTGTTAAAATGTTTACACATCTTTATTTCTTTTTTTATATTGATTTGCTTTATGAAAAGACTTCATTGTAAAATGCTTTTTGTGCTGTCATTAAGTGTATATTGCGTTTCATTAAAGAGCTTGAGTGTAATTTAATTCTTTGTGTTAAAATTATTCCAATATTTAGTGAGTTAATTTAGAATGATCAAATTTGTATATTGTATTATTAGAAAACAGTTTACTGTTAGTTTTCTGCAACAACGATAACATAATAAATTCTTATATTCTGGCTAATGTTTATGAGAAATTACAACTTGCAAAGCAATAATGCTTTTAAAATAATGTATTGCATTTATTTGTTAATTCACTTTTCTCATGTTACATCTTCTTCTTAACATAATTCTAATGAATAAGATGGATAATTTCCACAATATAAATTCAGAAACTGAAGTAGAAGCAGTAAAAGTAATCGAGTTCTTTCAGATTCAACTGCATAAAAACCATTTTCAGAAATAATTAAATGAAGTGAGAACAATGTATGAGATATTAATATTACAGAGGCATATGACAAGTCATAAATAACTCTGAATCACTCATTGTTCAAGTCATGAAGAGGTAAATCTGGCAAAGATTTACATATTCTGAGACAGGATCTTATAAGTCATTTAGAATTAGAAATAAAATAATCATAGTCATATGGGTTTATTTTGTAGTCGGCCGTTTATGAGTTTTAAATTCTGTTGTCATTTCACATTGACACACCTTAGCAGTGAACTTTTATTACAAAAAATGTTCCCAAGTCACGGTTGCTATTTGATAGTATGAGGGTAGCCAAGACCCGTAGCTGACATGCTGGTGTCAGGGTTGGTTAATCACAGCTGACTAAGAGACCCTGTCACATCTCTTCATTGGCACCCCCAGTAACAGGCCTAGCCTGGCTAACAAGGCAGGGATCACCGTACTCCCCATGGTGGTGGAGTCCTCTAAAGAAGCAATGCACACTCCTTGCTTTTTAGCTGCATTCAGGGTCTGAAAAAGTAACAGCATGACCTCTTCTGTAGTCAACATAATGCTGTAGCTCAACATTTCCATTGCACCGCCCTGAAAAGAATATAACTTGTAGTTCTGTGGAGAATGAGGAAGAAGAAGAAGAAGAAGATTACTGCGATGACAAGTTATGCATTTAAATTAAGATACTTGTCTTGAGTGACACATGAATCCTTGAAATGGATATATAAGCTTTTATTAAAGTGTACAATCTGATTAGTAGCATTTTCTTTTAAAATGAAATCAGTAAATTTTACAGAATTTTACAGAAAAAAAGATGGCGAGGAAACATTGTTTCACACCCAGCTGTTGAAATAGGCTGGAACCCAAACCATTAACATAGTTTCAAATTTTCTTTTATTTTCTTCTGCCAGTTTCATATTCTCAGTCATCCAGAGAAAGAGATGGCAGAATCCCATCACCACCAGCAGCAATAGGTGTTCATGTGTATCAAACATTTTTCCAAGCATGCTCTCTTGTCTTATTTTTAGTTACACTGTAAAATTCGCTTATTTATTTACACCATCAAATAAAATAATTGCTTTGAGAGTTCAGTAATAGCACGAGCTTACTTTTAAATATGAACACGCATTTTTTATTTGATGATCCCCCTGGGAACAACTGTGTTAAGAACACACTTATCTTAACAGTCTTTGTGAGACATGGAACATCATATTTGATTGCTTAAAAAACTCTGACCCAAACCTGTAGCCCAGAAACATGTAGCAACGAACACAATTTGTTATTGATATAAAATATAATTACCCTCTTATAAGGCAGAACTTTTAGAGAACAGAGCTTTCTGTAAAAGAAAGAGGGAACATAGAACCGAGAAATCTGCTAGTAGCCTCATGTCTATTATAGGAGTGTCAGATTCAACTGCATAAAAACCATTTTCAGAAATAATTAAATGAAGTGAGAACAATGTATGAGATATTAATATTACAGAGGCATATGACAAGTCATAAATAACTCTGAATCACTCATTGTTCAAGTCATGAAGAGGTAAATCTGGCAAAGATTTACATATTCTGAGACAGGATCTTATAAGTCATTTAGAATTAGAAATAAAATAATCATAGTCATATGGGTTTATTTTGTAGTCGGCCGTTTATGAGTTTTAAATTCTGTTGTCATTTCACATTGACACACCTTAGCAGTGAACTTTTATTACAAAAAATGTTCCCAAGTCACGGTTGCTATTTGATAGTATGAGGGTAGCCAAGACCCGTAGCTGACATGCTGGTGTCAGGGTTGGTTAATCACAGCTGACTAAGAGACCCTGTCACATCTCTTCATTGGCACCCCCAGTAACAGGCCTAGCCTGGCTAACAAGGTAGGGATCGCGTTACTCCCTAGGGTGGTGGAGTCCTCTAAAGAAGCAATGCACACTCCTTGCTTTTTAGCTGCATTCAGGGTCTGAAAAAGTAACAGCATGACCTCTTCTGTAGTCAACATAATGCTGTAGCTCAACATTTCCATTGCACCGCCCTGAAAAGAATATAACTTGTAGTTCTGTGGAGAATGAGGAAGAAGAAGAAGAAGAAGATTACTGCGATGACAAGTTATGCATTTAAATTAAGATACTTGTCTTGAGTGACACATAAATCCTTGAAATGGATATATAAGCTTTTATTAAAGTGTACAATCTGATTAGTAGCATTTTCTTTTAAAATGAAATCAGTAAATTTTACAGAATTTTACAGAAAAAAAGATGGCGAGGAAACATTGTTTCACACCCAGCTGTTGAAATAGGCTGGAACCCAAACCATTAACATAGTTTCAAATTTTCTTTTATTTTCTTCTGCCAGTTTCATATTCTCAGTCATCCAGAGAAAGAGATGGCAGAATCCCATCACCACCAGCAGCAATAGGTGTTCATGTGTATCAAACATTTTTCCAAGCATGCTCTCTTGTCTTATTTTTAGTTACACTGTAAAATTCGCTTATTTATTTACACCATCAAATAAAATAATTGCTTTGAGAGTTCAGTAATAGCACGAGCTTACTTTTAAATATGAACACGCATTTTTTATTTGATGATCCCCCTGGGAACAACTGTGTTAAGAACACACTTATCTTAACAGTCTTTGTGAGACATGGAACATCATATTTGATTGCTTAAAAAACTCTGACCCAAACCTGTAGCCCAGAAACATGTAGCAACGAACACAATTTGTTATTGATATAAAATATAATTACCCTCTTATAAGGCAGAACTTTTAGAGAACAGAGCTTTCTGTAAAAGAAAGAGGGAACATAGAACCGAGAAATCTGCTAGTAGCCTCATGTCTATTATAGGAGTGTCAGATTATAGACAAGCTAAGAAAACCCATTCGCCTGTGGGAAAAATGACAAGCACAAATATCTCTCCTAGGATAGAACAAGAGAATGATACTAGACAGTCTGACGAAATGGTGCGAGAGGAGATCACCAACTGAGATAATGGCCTGCATGAAAGATAGTGTACTCTGGAGAAGCATAATAGCCAACGCCAGTTGTACGACACCTGATGATGATGATGATAGAAGGCGCTATTGAAATTGCACACTCGTCAATGGGTGGAGCTGAGATCTTGGCCTGGGGCCACGCTGGGATGGTCAGGATAGTGGATGGATGGGGACACAGAGATCACCTGCGGGGATGAGGAAAATCTGATGGAAATCAACGAGTCCAGGACGTGACAAGCCCATGGGTCTCTACAACAATGGCTATCAGAATGAGGCAAACAAAGCAGCCAGCAGACTACAGGTGGCGGGGAATGAACATCTTTGAAGCACCATTAGATCCCTCATCCCAAAGTCGGAGTGTCTCTGTGAAACTATCTCAAAGCCGTCGGACGGGTCGATGTTGCTATTGGGGCTTGATTTCAGCTTCTCACTGGAAAGACTTCCTAAAAGGACTTAGGATAAAAACCCCAATTTGAAAATGTCTGAAACAAACAGAAAATCATACAAGCCCAGACGTCAACTCGTAAAAGGTCCACCCCAGGGGGGTTCCCCACCGACTACCCTGAGCGAAAAAATCAGCTCCGGGGGGGGGGGGAGAGGGGGACACACAGAGACACTAAATATTCTTCAAATCAACATTTTTGGACTTAGGCCAAAGACCTCAGAATTAAGCAGACAGCTGCAAACAAAAAAGTCAAAATCCATATTGCGATCATACAGGAAAGGCTTGGAAACTCTTAGATAACATGTCAGGAAAAAACAAACTAACCTTAAGCCAAATTCTATATGGAAAAGATCACTCAGTGCCTGGATACACCATGTACAAATGTGAATGTGGTAAATCCAGGGGTATTGCCACACTCTTGAGAAATGACATCCAGTGAGAAGTTAAAAACAGAAAATGCAATGAGAATTATATCCAAGGGATAACAGTATGGCATGATGGAATGTGCTACACTCTATATAATGTTTATTGTCCCCCAAATTCTAAAAGTCAAATCAACATACACAACACAGACATGCAGAAAGCTATCATTGCAGGAGATTTTAATGCATATCTACCATAACTAGGATACAAAGACCGAAACTCTATGGGAAACAACACTGAAGAGCTATGCAACACCAGCAACATTATAGAGCTATCCTGAAAAAAAAAATGAAAGCCAGAAGATGACCTAAAAACTTTCAGATCAATCTCACTGACTTCCAACATTGGAAAGCTAGCAGAACGAATGTTTAACAATAGGCTGTACTGGTGATTGGAATCCTCGGGGTCCCTCAGGATAGCTTCCGCAAAGGATCAAGAACTGAAGACCAGCTATTTCTCCTCACTCAAAGAGTGAAAGATAGTTTTTTACACAAGAAAAACTCCGTAGCTGTCTTTGTAGACTTCCAGCAGGCACATGACAGGGTCTGACGAAAAGGCCTACTGTTAAACTCTCTGCATTTTTCTATTATTAATCTTATATTGAATATATGATCTCTTGATCCTCTTCCATGCCTGAAACCAGCTTGGATCATATTGACTTCTTCTTCTATTTTCTTACGAAGTCTACCCATTATGATTTTTAACAGAATTTTACTGGCATGACTAATCAGGACAACAGTTCTGTAATTTGTACATAATTTCATGTTACACTTTTTTTTGGCAGGTTTATAAATACAGTTCTTTTCCGTTCTTTTGGCCAAATACCTGAATGCCATATCTTTTTACATAGTGCATGATAGATTGTTGCAAATTCCTTTCCTCCTGCTTTAATAAGTTCAGCTGTTATCCCATCAATCCTGGTGATTTACCATTTTTCAGATTCTTTATTGCCCATAAAACTTCTTCTATTGTCGGTTCGGGTTCTTTCTCCTCCAATAATAATTCACACTGTAGATTTTTGCTTTCACAGTCGGTTGTTTCATTCATTCCTCTGTAATATTCCTCCCATCTTTCTAGAATTTCCTCTGTCTCTGTCAAGGTATTTCCCGCCTGGTCACAAATTACATTTAGCTTAGGTGTGACATTTCTCATCAATGTCTTTATTTCTTTAAACATTTCATTCTCTTCCACGTTTCAGATGTCCTTCTATTCTTTCACAACAATCTTGTATGTATTTTTGTGTGTGTCTTTTCTTATGTATCTTCGTACTTCTTTTGTTAAAGTTTTATATCCCTCTTTGTTGTTGTTTGTCACTTTCCATTGCGTCTTCATTTCTCAACAATAATGTAGTTAAGAAGTAGTAGGCAGAGATTAGCATTCCTACTTGTTCTGACAAATAAACAGAATATGAAATTAGTGACAGGTGATGAGAGAAACCATGCCGCTTTTTATTCCGGATTGTGGCTTCCAAGTCTGGTCCTCTCATCGGTTGTTAAACATTTCAAAGTGAAAGTAAAATCTTGAGTTTTTTGTCATAGACCACCATAGTAGGTTTCGCGGATCACTAATTGAGAACCACTGCCCTATAATTATAAGTTCTAAATTATCCGCTGTTATAAGTAACTTTTTGGCGAAGTGGAATCAAACGGCCGGGGATGCGTGAGAATATCTGACGGACAAAAAAACAAAATGTTAAGTAGAAATTATAGCTCAAAGCAATCTCTTCTCCCTGGCCGAAGGCTAGACCATAACTTAGCAAGTCAAACTAATAAGTACTCTCCCTTGATATTGGGAAATCTTTGATACATGAATGATAATATATACTACATGCAAGGTCCAACAATTAAGTAATGAGACTGATTTTATTATGGCTAAGACAAAAATGTGAAGCAAAGCATGGAATCCAAAGAGACACCCTTCATCTATTATCTGGCAACTATTCATCGCCGGCCGATAAGCAGACGACAAAAAAGCCGCCATTTTGTTGACCTGGTCAGTTACTACGTAATCAGCATGGAGGAAAAAGCTAACATTAAATTCTGTTTAAAATTCGGAAAAAGTGCCATTGAGACAGTTGGATTGATGCGACAAGTTTATGAGGATAATTGTTTATTTCGTGCACAGATGTTCAGGTGGTATTCACGATTCAAAAGTGAAAAGTGGTGTGGGAACGATTACAAACCTCGGTGTTGGACTAATGCTTGAGCCTATTCTTCAAATAATTCGTTCAAGAGTCACGGTCAAAGTCAGTAGACCCCAGAGTTTTACATCAGCTCCAGACCCCAGAGTGAAACATCAGATCTAGACCCCAGAGTGATACATCAGCTCCAGACCCCAGAGTGATACATCAGCTCCAGATCCCCAGAGTGATACATCAGCTCTAGACCCCAGAGTGATACATCAGCTCCAGACCCCAGAGTGATACATCAGCTCCAGACCCCAGAGTGATACATCAGCTCTAGACCCCAGAGTGATACATCAGCTCTATACCCCCAGAGTGACACATCAGCTCTAGACCCCCAGAGTGATACATCAGCTCTAGACCCCCAGAGTGATACATCAGCTCTAGACCCCAGAGTGATACATCAGCTCTAGACCCCAGAGTGATACATCAGCTCTAGACCCCAGAGTGATACATCAGCTCTAGACCCCAGAGTGATACATCAGCTCTAGACCCCAGAGTGATACATCAGCTCTAGACCCCAGAGTGATACATCAGCTCTAGACCCCCAGAGTGATACATCAGCTCTAGACCCCCAGAGTGATACATCAGCTCTAGACCCCCAGAGTGATACATCAGCTCTAGACCCCAGAGTGATACATCAGCTCTAGACCCCCAGAGTGATACATCAACTCCAGATCCCAGAGTGATGCACCAACTACAAAACCCATAATGATACCTCAGATCCATTCCCCAGAGTATTACACCAGCTATACTGCTTATCTGTAGTTTTTATGCATCAGTTAAAACAAATCAAAATGAATTTAATTATGTCTAGAACATGGATGAGAATTGGGCACACTCTGAGGAAGCTCCAACATAGCAAGCCAGGCACTGACATGGAATCTTCAGTGAAATAGAAAACGAGGAAGACCTAGACTTACTTGAAGAAGAGAAATTATGACAGTGCTCAGAGACAAGGGATACACATGGAAGAAAGCAGAGGATACTTCCAAGAACAGTGATGATTGTAGAGCCTTTATCCGTGGTCTATATCTCTGAAAGAAGTGCGACGACGACGACGACGACGACGACGATGATGATGATGATGATGATGATGATGAAAATGGCAGACTGAATGAAACGTGTGTGCCATATCATATACTTGGCACCCCTGTCATAAGCTGTCTCAAACTGTTCCCTAGAAGAAATACCTTCTCTACCGAAGTATACGTGTACACTGTTTTTCACTCTCCCTCCAGTCTACAAGCTGAAGTATGCATGGAGTCTTTGTTTATAAATACTTTTACCCAGTTCAGGATATCCCTGTGTCTGCTCGGCCTCTCGTTCTATAACCTAAGAAAGGATGTCGCAGTCAACATAGATAACACTGACCAACACACGTTTTGGTGCCTCAAATGTTAAACCTGTTTCTGGGTATGTTTGACTTGCTGATTTCAAAAAGTTTTCATCTATTAGCTCTAGTTTTTGAGATATAAAACATACGCCATATACCACACTTCACTTTGCTCGCTCATAACAAATAAGGATATTTTAATGTAATGCATAAAATAATATCTTTTAAGTATGAAGGAACCGTATTAAAAATTAAAATGATATTGTACTACAATGTTAATGGGAAAGGAGGACACTGTGGACAGGTGGACAGAGTATATCGGTGAGCTATATGGAGGAGAAAGACCAGAATTAACAACAGATACTGAAAAATGTGATGGACCACCAATACTTGAAGATGAAATCATAGATGCCATCAAACACATGAAGAAAGGAAAAGCGATTGGGCCTGATAATATAACAATAGAAGAAATAGAGGCACTAGAGGAGATAGGAATAAAAATAATAACCAAGTTACTGAATGACATTTACAAAAGTGGTTATATTCCCAGTGACCTGATTAAATCCACGTTTATAGCACTACCAAAGAAACCAGGTGCAAAGGAATGTGATGACCACCGGACTATCAGCCTCTCATGTCACATAACGAAGCTACTTCTGAGAATCATTATGAGAAGAACAAGAAAAAAGATCAAATGGAAATAGCAGATGAACAGTTCAGATTTGTTGAAGGAAAGGGAACACACAATGCCATTTATGCTTTACGAACACTAACAGAAAGAGCTTTAGAAGTACAGAAAGATGATCTCTACTTATGCTTCAGTGATTACACCAAGGCATTCGACAAGTTGAAACATAATGAAATTATTAAAATGCTTGAAGACATCAATATAGACGGCAAAGACCTGAGGATTGTAAAACATCTATACCGGCAACAAAAAGCAGCAATTCGAGTTGAAAATAGAATTGGAAAATATCAACCTATAAAACAAGGGGTGTGACAGGGACAGCAAAAATAACTAATGAAGAATGTACGAGAAGAGCTGGAGAGACAAAAAACCTTGTCAAAAAGATAAGAGAGAGACAATCTACTTTCATAGGACATGCAATGAGAAGAGGGGGCATTGAAAATATTATAACAGCAGGAAAAATAGAAGGAAGAAGATCAAGAGGAAGATCAAGAGAAATGATACTGGACAGTCTGACGGGATGGTGTGAGAGGAGATCACCAACTGAATGATGGCCTGCATGAAGGATCGGGTACTCTGGAGAAGCATAATAGCCACCGCCAGTCGGCACGGCACCTGATGATGATAATGATGATGATGCGACAGGGATGTGTACTGTCTCCAGACCTTTTTTCTCTGTACAGCGAGAATATTCTAAGAACGATCATCACAGAAACAGGCATAAAAATTGGAGGATACAATATTAACAACCTTCGGTATGCTGACGACACAGTACTGATAGCTGAGAACCAACAAGACCTGCAAAATCGTTTGGATAATGTCGCCAAAGAAAGTGAACAGAAATGCCTTACTTTGAACATCAAGAACACAGAGACTATGGTTATATCTAAGAAATAGAATCCACCAGCATACAGTATAAATTTAAACGGAACTATTCTAAAGCAGATGCAGAAATTCAAATACCTTGGAGCAGTAATAACTTCAGATAGGAAATGCAGAACAGAAATTAGGAACAGAATAGGCCAAGTAAAGACTGCATTTCAGAGCATGAAAAACATATTAGCCAACACATCCTTATCAATGAATGTTAGAAGTCCTAAAATGCTATATTGAACCTATCTTGTTATATGGAAGTGAATCATGGACAATAGGCAAGTGTGCACAAAAAATCATTGGAAGCAGCAGAAATGTGGTTTATTAGAAGAATGTTGCGAATCCCCTGGACAGCAAAAATAACTAATGAAGAATGTATGAGAAGAGTTGGAGAGACAAAAACCTTGTCAAAAAGATAAGAGAGAGACAATCTACTTTCATAGGACATGCAATGAGAAGAGGGGGCATAGAAAATATTATAACAGCAGGAAAAATAGAAGGAAGAAGATCAAGAGGAAGACAAAGAGAAATGATACTGGACAGTCTGACGGGATGGTGTGAGAGGAGATCATCAACTGAGCTGATGACCTGCATGAAGGATCGTGTACTGTGGAGAAGCATAATAGTCAACGCATGTCGGCATGGCACTTGTTGATGATGATGTACTACAATAAAATCTCCTTATTTCATATCAAAAGGACAACAAACGTTCCATCAGTGGACACAAACGAAGATGATTTTGTAAGACTTCCGAGAGTGGAAACTTCCAGGACAATCTCGCACAAGATTCCAAGAACTGCCTGCTATTATGTGTGCATCCCATCTTCCTTGGTATCTGGCTTTCATTGTTTTATTTCTTGGCGAAATTGTTCATCTTGCTCTTCGTTTAAGTCACCAAGGTTCTCTGGAAAGCGATCTAAGTGACTATGCAGGTAATGGATTTTAACACTCATGTTACAGCCAAGCCTGTGAAATGAAACAACATATTACTCTACTAAATGTGTGTACTCGTCTTCTTTATTTGTCAAGAAAGCTTATCACAACAGGAACAAATGAAGACTTGGCATATGATTCGATTTCATTCATTGATGCTATGAAATGTGGATCATTTATAAGTTGTTTGATCTGTGAACCATCGAAAATTCCTGCCTTCAGTTTTTTTTCTAGGTAAGTCCAGGTACCTTATGCACTATGTATTCATTGCATGAATCGTCTTTATTCAAAGCCTTTACAAATTGTTTCATCAGACCTACCTTTATATGTAGTGGTGGCAGTATGATTCTATCTCATACTACCGAAGGTTCACTGATTACATTTTGTCCTCCAACCACCACATATTCCCTCCGAGGCCAGTCTGTTCTTGCCCAGTGTTCATGTTTGGCTGTAGTATCCCAGAGCATACAAAGCAACGATACTTTATCAAATGATATGAGTAGAATTATACACTCCACTTATACGATCATAACTATTATACAGCGCAATTCTTTTAAACAGATCAGGTTGAGAAACCTTTGAAATACAAATTTATATAGCATAACAAAACCGCTTTTAAAATCTTAATTTTTGCACATAATTATGTAATAAAAAATGAAAAAAAAAACGATTTTGTAATTTGAGCTATACATTTTTGTGCCAGTGTGCATTTAGGAAAGGAAGTAGTTGTAAAGCAAAGACAATTATACACAAAAACATGAGGGTAAATTCAGTCAGTCAGTCACTAGCAATGCCCCTTGAGGAAATCTGACTCCCTAACAGCTCTCTTGAAGGCTCTCGGTTGTAACCAAGATGCCCTGCTGCTGGTGCATCCATTTGCAGATCATCAACGATGTTTTGCAGCCATCTTCGCCTTGGTCTTCCTCTCTTTCTTTTTCCTATTATGACAGGACCATCTTTTCTAATTTATCATGACTTTTAATGCGTCCAAAATATGTACATGGGTAAATTATATCAATACATTTCCCATTCAAATACGACTGCTTCTTATGACATCCCAATTCTGCAGTAGAGATTTGTTAATGAGAGGAATAAAAGTGTATAAAATCAACCACATCTAGAGCTGACGCGGTCTATCCAATGCAATTTTCTGAATCAGCGCCCAAAATAATCCAAGGAACAGGGATAAAAACTGAGAGACCAAGAAAAAAAAATTGGGGGCTGTGATCCGAGTGCCAATCTTTTTGATAACTTTTCCTAGAATTTTGTCTGGACATGGGTTGTCTCATCAACATTTTTGCATTTCCAACTTAAG
>CM019714.1:25084859-25110606 GCA_009760885.1 Achatina immaculata
GAATGTAATTGCTAGATAGACGGCTTTAGAGGTTTTGTCCTAGGCCTAAATCTTCCTTTCACTAACGTTTTCTTTTGTCACTTTGCATCTTATCAGATACCTCAGAGAAAGCTTATTTAGAACAAGGGAAAGGTCACAGTCTGAGTAATCATTTTATTAAAATATAGATTTCAGCGTAAGATAATACTTGGACAGTTTCTGCTGTGGAATTGATCTACAATTATTGATTATGATTGTAAATTTATTTCTTTGTCATTTGTTTTTCTATTACTTCACATTTTTGCTTCTCCGTCATCTTGTAAATATCATACACTTTCCTGTGTTTCTCGCCAGAGTTAGAATGTAATGACAAGTATTAAGGTTGTATTTTCAGTTAGTAAAGAGAAGTCGTATTCTTCTACAGATAAAGTTCACCTCCATTTCTCCAACTTCCTAATGTTCTCTTTCCAGATGATGACAGCATTTTCTGTATATCCTCTTCTGCATTCTCTCTCCAGCTTTGTGTTGGTCTATCTCTCGCTCTTTTTTCCTTCATCTCTTGTACACAAATCATTTCCGTTAGTCTTTCACGCTCTCTACAAGACCCAGCCAACGTAATCTATTCAGTGTAAAGACTTTTATAATTCTGTTATTTTAAATAAGCTGCTACATTCAGTGATCTTTCTAGCTCTCCATTCCCAACTATAGATATATTTTATAAGCCAAAAGTTTTTCTTAGGACCTTGTTCTTAAGGGACCTGCAAGTGTTGTTCATCTTTATATTTTTAAATTTATGTTTGTAATCTATACAATACGGCTGGTCTTATTATAGGTGTGTGTTTTGTTTTCATAGTGATATGAGACATTTAAAAATTTTAACCAGTGTTGAAATCATATATGAAGTATATTTTGTTTCATGTCTATACTCTTCATTTAATTTCCTCGCTTACGATGTTGCTTCTGTTGAAAGTTGTGCCTAGAATTTTGTATTTTTCTGTTTTCCTAATGGTCACATCTATAACAGTTATATAATCTTGGTCGATATATATATATATATATATATATATATATATATATATCTGAACCTTAAGTGCCCAGGGCACATGGGGCTTCCGCAAGGGTTTTCCACAAATGCCTGTCTTTCGCCTTTTTTTCTGCTCTTGCCCAGGTGAGCCCTCTATTGCTCAACATCCGTTCTGTTGTTCTTCTCCATGTCTCTTTTGGTCTACCCTTACTTCTGCTCCCCTGTGGTGTCCATCTTAGTGCTATTTTTGGTAGTGAGTTGTCAGTCATTCGGAGCACATGTCCCAACCATCGCCAGCGTCTTTCCTCAATAATTGTTGTCAGTGGTTTCATCTGCATTTCTGCCAATAAAATGTTATTTCTTATGGTGTTTGGCCAAAATATTTTTTTAATTCTACGTAAACATTTAGTCTGGAAAGAATTCAACTTGTTTTCTATGGTTTTGGTGATTTTCCAGCATTCACTTCCATAGAGTAGTACACTTAGAACATTACTCTTAAATATCCTGATTTTCATATTATGCTTAGTTTATTTGATTTCCATATATTCTGTAGCATTGCAAAAGCCTGGTTTGCTCTAGTAAGTCTGCTGTTGATGTCCTCTGTGCTGTCTCCATTTTCTACTACTCTGCTGCCAAGGTATACAAATTCGTTGACCTCCTCCACTAACTTGTTATCTACTCTGAGTACATTTCTGTTGTTCACATTTTGCTTCATTAACTTTGTCTTTCCTACATTGATCTTTAGTCCTATGTTGTTTGCATTCTGGGTTAACTTGTTTATTTTATCTTGCATATCTTTGTGACTGCTTGATAATAGACAAATGTCGTCCGCAAAGTCAAGGTCCTCCAGCACTGTGTCAAGGGTCCATTGTAATCCTCTGCGTTTGTCTGATGTTGCCTCCTTCATTAACCAGTCTACTGCCAAGATAAATAATGTTGGTGAAAGTACACATCCCTGTTTCACTCCTGTTTGTACCCTAAAGCTGCTGGAGGTATGTTCTCCACAGATAACTTTGCACTGAAAACCCTCGTATAGGGCTTTGATTACATTAACTATTTTATGGGGGAGGCCATGCCATCTTAGGATTTTCCACAGTGCATCTCTGTTGACACTGTCAAAGGCTTTCTCAAAATCTATGAATAATGCATATGTTGTGCTATGCCACTCATTTGCCTGTTCTAATATTTGTCTAAGTACAAATATATGGTCTATGCATGATCTTCCTTTCCTAAATCCTGCCTGCTCTTTCCGAAGTTTTTCCTCAAGTGTTGGTACAATTCTGTTGATGATTATTCTGCAAAATACTTTACTAGTGAGTGGCAGTAGGGTAATGCCTCTCCAGTTCCCGCAATCTCTGAGGTCACCCTTCTTTGGTAGTTTTACTATAAGACCAGTTTTCCACTCCTCTGGGGCTTTTTCTAAATCCCAAATTTGTTGTAATATCCGGCAAAGTTGTTTTGGTGTTTCTGTTTCTTCTGCTTTCAACATCTCAGCAGTCACTTCATCTTCACCTGGTGCCCTGTCTGATTTTAGCATCTTTATCGCCTCTTTTACTTCATTTATTGTTATTGGTCCTGTATTGATGTTTAGTTCCGCTTTTGCTTCAGGTATATCTATTGCTTGTGCTGTTTGTGTTCTGTTTAGTAGGGTGTTAAAGTGTTCCCTCCATCTTTCAATTTTTCTCTTTCTCCACTGACCAGTTGTCCATTTTGTGTTCTTACTGCACTTTCACATCTTGTATTGAAGTTACCTGTCATCTGCTTTGTGATTTTATATATGGTTTTCATGTCATTTGTATATGCTGCTTTCTCTGCTGTTTCTGCTAAGTTGTCATAATACTGACGTTTATCTTGACGGCATGATTCCTTCACTTCTTTGTCTTTTTGTGCATAATTACTTAAAACTCGTTCTTTAAGCCGTTGTGATTTGGTGTTCAGTAATTTTTTCTTGATTTCTTTTCTTTGCTCTATCTTTTCCCATGTGGTCTCACTTATCCATTCCTCTTTTCTCCTTTTCCGATATCCCAGCACCTCTTTTGCTGTTTCCTGTAGTGTTTTATTGAACTCTAATATGGACATTTCTGCTTCGTCTTGTAGGACACTGAAGCGGTTCTTAAGTATTATTGAGAATTCATTTCTTGTTTGCTGGTCTATCAGTTTTCTTGTATCAAAATGTATCTTTCTGTGTTCTCCGATTCTGGCTTTCCTTAATTTTAGTTTTATTTTTGCTACCAGAAGGTTGTGATCACTTCCTATATCTGCTCCTTTCCTTGCTCGCACATCTTGTAGTGACCGTTTCCACTTGTTGTTTATTAGTATGTGATCGATTTGGTTTTCTGTGGTTTTATCTGGTGACCTCCAAGTCACCTTATGGATGTTTTTGTGTTGGAAAATTGTCCCTCCGATGGTCATCATGTTTTCTTCACAGAAACTGCACAGTCTTTCTCCATTTTCATTTATTTCTCCGATTCCTTCTCTTCCCATGATTCTTCTTCTATCTTCATTTCCTTCACCTACTTTTGCATTGAAGTCGCCCAAGATGAGTAGCATATCATGCTTGGGTATTGTTTCTACTGTGGCTTGGAGGCTGTTGTAAAAATCTTCTTTTAATTCCTCTTCAGCTGCTTCTGTTGGTGCATAACAAACTATAATAGACAGCTTCGTGAATCTTGAGTTGAACCGTGCATATAATAATCTCTCATTTATTGGGGTCCATTTCAGCAATGCTCTTGATGCTTCTTTGTTATAATCAATGCTACTCCTCCTTCATGAAGATCTTCTTTACCTGACCATATTATTGTATCTTCTGTGTGCTGTGTTGTTAATTTCCTTCTGCCTTGTCCTGTCCATCTTGCTTCTTGTATTCCTAGTATGTCTAGTTTGTATCTGTGCATTTCCTTGATGGTTTGTGCTAGTTTTCCAGTCTGGTTTAGTGTTCTTACATTCCAGCTGCCTATTTGCATCTTTTGTTTAGGTTCCAGGAGGTCTGCAGTCGGGCTGGGGACTTCCAGTGGCTGGCTTTCATCCACAACCTTCATGGGCTCAGTTTCCTGATAAGCATTTCTCCTTCCACCTGCATTTGCTTTTTCCCTTGCTTCTGTTTCTGTAGCAGTCTGATAGTTTTTTACCAGATAGGGTTGCTGGCCCTATGCTGAACCCTCCTTAGTCGCCTTTTACGATCATGCATGGTAGGGTACAGTGGTCCTATTCTTTGCAGATCCCGGGTACCACACGGGGGATATATATATATATATATATACCTCTATTTCTTTATGTCGATATAATTTTCCATACTTTGCTTATATGTATGCAGACATAAGCTTTTTGAATTTAAAGTCCTTGAAGATTTTTGTACATCTTTTCCTCTTCAAAGTGGAAAAATATATTGTCTATTTAAGGTCTGTTCTTCTTGAAATGTGCATGATAATCTCCCAGTAAGTCCTCCCTGTATGGTCTTAATCTATTTAATAGTATAATATATAGTATACTGGAGAAATGATATAATGTTCACCTTTGCTAGTATCCAATTTCTTGAATATTGGACTCAGTAATGATTCTCTCCCTTCCCTATGAACGTTTTCTTCTCTCCATATTTGTTGTATCAGTGGGCATAACTATTCATGCAGACTAAGACTTTATTCTTAATTCTGCAGCAATTCCATCTTGCCCTCTTAATTTGTTGTCTCTTGTAAGCAAGATACTGTCGATGACATCTTCTAAGTCAGGTTCTTCTACATCAGAGTCACAAGCCTGTATTTCTTCCCATGGTAGTGTACTTTACTTCACAGTTTATCAACTTTCCAAAATATTTTTCGTATCTGTCTTCATTATTTATCATGTTCCCGTTAGAATCTTTCAAGCCCTACAAAGGTTGTCTGTATCTTTGCTGTACTGTTCGCAGTTCTTTATAGAATTCCCTGCTTTTCCTACTTTGATGGCATGTCTGCATCTCGCTCACCATGTCTTTCATATATTGTCGTTTTTGATGACAAATAACTTTCTGAGTTTCTTTAAACTGTGTGTGTGCTAATTCTTCTCATTTCTTTTGTTTTTCTTGTCATTCAGCTATATCTGTCTTGCTGTTCTTTTCTCTGTGACGGCCTCCTTGCAGGCTTTGTTGAAACAATTCTTTCTTTCATTTATGGCTTTTTACTCCAAGACATTCTTTCGCTGTGTTTCTTAAAATGATTTTTACATCATTCCATGTGTCATAAATACTATTATCTTGCTCATCCTCTCCTGTGTTTATCTTACACTTGAGCCCTTTTCTAACGTTTTGTCTTCTTTTTGAAGCAGTTCTAATTGTTAACAGATTTTGATTTGATTTCCTATAGAATTATGTCTTCTGTCTGAATTTTATCATTATTGTTAAAGAAAACGTGTAAAATTTGTGGAAGATTTCTTTTGTATTGATGAGAAAATGTTACTGTGTTTCAGATTCGCAGCCATTACGGGTTTACAGTACGCAAAAATGATTTCTATGTGGTAGTTCCACCAGGGGCGCCTGAAACATCTACCCTAGTGCCTTATCATTTAGTGCGTAGAGGTTCCAGGTAGTATCATTGTCTCCTACAACCTGCTTGTATGTGTGTAAATAGTAATAAATATCGTTATTTCCCACAAAGGTGGTCTATCTCTCAACAAACATATAGAAATGGGGAAGTTGTATTGTTGCCCGCACCAGAAGGAGCATTGCAATCATTTTAGATAACTCTACAACACTTGACAGCTTCACTGTAGGATATATGTATGTATATTGTGGGTATTTATATACTTCATTACTTAGTTCAGTTTACATAATTATCAGAAATATGGGATGCCATAACAATTACTCAAGGCTAAAACAGAATGAATCAGTTTTGTTTCTTTCTTCATCTGCACAGATTTTTATCTGATGCCCCTAATAACAATCACTTGAATATTGAGGCATCCAGTAGCTAGTTGCTTTTTCTTATCACACAGCCATCATAAATACTCTGTCTGTCTCTCTGCCTCTCTCTCTCTCTCTCTCTCTCTCTCTCTCGCTCTGCTGTCCCTTCAGTGCCCAACCATACAGCGTTGTGGGTACCAAGAGATTTCAACTTTTGTCTGTCCTTTTGTGTGTGTGTGTTATTGACTGTCTCCCAGATCCGTATATTATTTACAAACATTTCTTCTTCTGACTGTCTCCATATCTCTATGTCTCCATGTCTCCATGTCTCTATGACTATATGACTCTATGTCTCCATGTCTCCATGTCTCTATGTCTCTATATCTCTATATGTCTCTATGTCTCCATGTTTCTATATCTCTGTGTCTCTATGTCTATATGTCTCTATGTTTCTATATCTCTGTGTCTCTATGTCTATATGTCTCTATGTTTCTATATCTCTGTGTCTCTATGTCTATATGTCTCTATGTTTCTATATCTCTGTGTCTCTATGTCTATATGTCTCTATGTTTCTATATCTCTGTGTCTCTATGTCTATATGTCTCTATGTTTCTATATCTCTGTGTCTATATGTCTATATGTCTCTATGTTTCTATATGTCTCTATGTCTCTATGGAACCTGCTGTAAAGTGTATTGATGACGATTAAAGAGATGCGACTTATGAAAAGTTTTGAGTGAAATAAAATCAGTCTTAAATCTCCCAGAATACTAATGAATTTACAGTCGATAAAATTCTGCCTGGGGTTATGTGTTCACCTCACGCTTTTTAAGAAAGTTCATGTTGGTGAGAAAGTTGGGCATGTGATTACAGTTTTGATCAGGTGAGAGCTAGGTTGTGTCATATTTTGTAGTAATGTAGCTGTAGAGCCAGTGTTCGTTAGAGTCGGTTAGAATGTTTGTGAAGAAAGGTTTTAAGTTTAGAATTAGAATCAATTCATTAATATCCGGTACCGACTGTCATTGTGTTGAGGTGCAAGTTGTCTGGATTTATTGTGCTTGTTTTGATCATCAGTTCGGGGTATTACACTATGTAGTTTTACCAACAAGATTCATCGGACATCATCATCATGTGCCGTCATTAAACGTTTATGTGAACAGCATTGGTTGCACTTACCTGATTTGATTCAGTCTTAATGTCGAGTGAATTCCTGGATGTCAGTTGTATGTGAATAGCATTAGAGGGATGACTAACTGAACAACAGTTAAAGGAGTTATATAGGATACGGCCCACAAGTCAGAAATGTAACTATGAAGTAGTAAAGATTGGTGCCTATAAATATGACATTTTCTACCGATGTACATTAGTACACGTGGAGGTAGAGAAGAAAACAGAAACAAAATTACATTAGTATCTATCAAGTGCTTTGATAATCAAATCAAATCATCATCAGTTCCAATCAATAACATCTGTATCAATTAGGCCACATTTTCTTTTTTCACTCCTTCTTCTTTTACTCAGTGGAGTCCACATCGAAGAAATTCGTGGTAAGATTTCGTCTGTCATTCTCATTATGTGTCCATTCCATCGCCTTCTCCTCCTTTCAGTCAGTATCAAAAAGAATGTCGTGTCTGTGTCCCTTGACAAGATGTGATTTCTTACGGTACTGTCTAGAACATTCGTTTAAACTTTAGTGGCACACGGATACGTCTTGGATATAAGTAAATAAAACCTACAGACACTCACACACAAGCCACTACAGTAAACTATGATAAAGTTCCACAGTCATGTCCCTCCCTACTAAGTTCTCATCTTCTCTTTCCTCATCTGACGCTGATGTTCCGGAACCTTCATTGCTAAATATTACAACCCTCTAACCTAACCACATTCATCTCTTTAACCCACACTTTTCTCGGCTTGACTATCATTGTATCTATCTATCTGTCTGTCTATCTGTCTCACAATAATTAGTGTATAAGTTTATAACTATACACGAAGCACTGCAGTAAAGCTGTGATACTAGAATGTATAAAATAGGAACAAGTAGGAGCAGCTTTATTATTTAACGATTACAAAGTTGTGACGTTTCGGCGTGAGCCTTAATCATACAAAAACATACGGGACGAAGAAATAGAGAGGAGATAAAGTATAGAATCACATGAATACTATTAAAATTTTTTTTTAAAGAATACTTGTAAGCTGTGGCTTGTCCGGCGTTGTGTGTCAGGAATGGATTTAGTAGAACGTGGAGACTGTTTAAATAGAGACCTGTGACATGTGGTCGGTAGGTTGTAACTGGGGGTGGTGGATGGGGAACTAGGGAGGGGAGAGAGAGTGTGTGATGCAATATTGACCTAGCTAGGAGAAGTTGAAACAGATGATTGGGGAAGAAGGGATGTAGAGTGATGCTGTGAGGAAGTTGGAAAAGTAAGAATGGGTGGACTTAGTGGAGAGGTACTGTAATGATTGAAGAGAATGTTACGTGTAGCTAAACAACGAGTTTAACCCATGTGGTTCAGCGTCCCATAATTTTGAAATTATCACAAATGATGGCATTGGAATCACAAGTATGCCACAGGGAGACCTTAAAAAATGTATTGAATTCGCCGATACACTCAATAACAACATAAAATTCACTTATGAAATTTCTGACAAGTCTGTTAACTTTTTAGACATTAAAGTCTCTATTGACATAAACAGGCTTGTCACCTCTGTATTTTACAAGCCCACCGACAGCCACACCTATTTGCTTTATACCTCCTCCCATCATGAAGCCTGTAAGAACTCCATCCCATAATCCCAACTCCTCCGTCTACGCCGCATTTGTCAAGATAATTTGGATTTTATAGATCAGTCCAACATGTTTTTAGAATTTTTCCGTCATCGCCACTACCCAGAAAAGGTCCTTCGTGAAGCCTTCAACCGTATTCAACTAGTGAACCGCAAAGAAGTATTCAGGAAAAAGCCTGTTAATCCATCTGACAGAGTTACGTTAGTACTGCTTTTCCACCCGGGTGGTCAGATGGTTAAGAAAGTTCTTTATCGTCATCTGCCGATAATCCAACTCGACTCTGACACTCGCGACATTTTCTCTGATCCACCCCTATTGGCATACAAACGTGAGCCAAACCTTAAGGACATCCTCGTCCACAGCCACTTGAAGCAGAGCCTTACATATGTTGGCACCAGAAAATGTAACCGCCCCCGCTGCGTTACCTGCCCTGTAGTCTGGGAAACGAAAACAATCACCTTTTCCAAAACTATCCTCACCCTTCATGAGGGATTCGCATGCGAGTCCCGTAATGTGATATATGTCATCGTTTGCAAAAGATGCAGGATAACATATATTGGTGAGACTGGCCTCAGATTAGGGGACCGCATGCAAAAACATCTATACGACATCACCCAGCATGCTTCGAAACCAGTCCCAAATCATTTCAATGGCCCCAACCAAAGAGGCAAATCTGATTTTCTGGTAATAGCCATCAAACAGGGTCACGCAGATGATACAAGCCGCCTGGCACTTGAAAACCGCTGCATTCAAAATTATGGGACGCTGGAACCACATGGGTTAAACTCGCTGTTTAGCTACACATAACATTCTCTTCAATCATTACAGTACCTCTCCACTAAGTCCACTCCTTCTTACTTTTCCAACTTTCTCACAGCATCACTCTACAACCCTTCTTCCCCAATCATCTGTTTCAACTTCTTCTAGATAGGTCAATATTGCATCACACACTCTCTCTCCCCTCCCTGGTTCCCCATCCACCACCCCCAGTTACAAAACACCGACAACATGTCACAGATCTCTATTTAAACAGTCTCCACGTTCTACTAAATCCATTCCTGACACACACCGCCGGACAAGCCACAGCTTACAAGTATTCTTTAAAAAAAATTTTTTTAATAGTATTCATGTGATTCTATACTTTATCTCCTCTCTCTATTTCTTCGTCCTGTATGTTTTTGTATGATTAAGGCTCACGCCGAAACGTCACAACTTTGTAATCGTTAAATAATAAAGCTGCTCCTACTTTTTCCTATTTTATACTGTCTATCTGTCTGTCTGTCGGTCTGTGTGTCTGTCTGTCTTTTTCCATGTCCCCACAAATTCTTTATCACCAACCAGTAAGATTTGTCATCACACCTCACAAGTCTGAACTTAAACATTCACAATACTTCACCACACGCACTCTCAGACACAGCTTCTTGCAAGACACAACTAAGTGCTTCTGTTTTCTGTTATTTTCTTTCCACTTTTATATGTTTTATATGAGTGGTGTAAATTTATATTTCTTTTCCTATTGTATTCTAAATGTTTCTGTATGATTCAGATATAAAGGGAAACCTTATAACTGTGTGCTCGTTAATTGAATAAAACTCTTCCAACTTTTGATGTTCAATTCCAGACGGAGGCAACAATGTAACTCATGTGTAGAAATGAGTACCTGACTCCTCATAGAATTGTTGAAAGAAATATGGGCAGGCACGATGCTCACAACATCACCCTGTCGTGTGTTGCCTGATCAAGGGAAATATAAAAACTAATACCATATTCTCATTGATGCCTCTACGGCATAACATGGCTACCTTTATCATATTATTTTTACTTTTAGGGAAGGTAACATACAGGCCTACAGGAGACCTCTTAGTCAGTCAAAGTTCCGCAAAGGACATGAATATGACTGGAATGTAAAAACAAAAAAAAACCCAGTAATTTTCTACCACGAACTTTACACTGACCAACAGTGGCTCCACGGAAAGTAGCTACCCATTCTCGTATGTCTTGAAAACAGTGTTAAGTAGTATCAACAGTGATATTTTAACTTCTTGTAAGTAAAAAACATATAATATTTATATTTTATTCAGAATCTTCACTGCCTTAGAAGATTCTTTTTCTAGTACACAAGTACCACCAGTTATCTATTTTTTGTATGTCTCTAACTATAGGACCAACAGTAATGTTAAAATATAGGTCATCGTTTTCCTATATCATCCGTTTTGTCATCAATGTCCACTTTGTTTTCGATAACACGTATTCAAAAGTTCAGAGATCAATGTTTTGTATTCTTTAATCAACATTAAACACTGTAGTCTCACATCTCACTGTTATTTTCTATAACAGGTTCCCTGTACCAGGGGAGACAAGTTACTCATCCAATGGTTATTATTAGAGGAACTACAAACAAGAAGTCAGCCGACACGCAATACTCTTGTCTTTTCTTTCTTTTTTTGTCTTTTCATTTTATTTCCTGCGGATCCTATCGATGTTTTAGTTAGCAGAAATTCTTTTTTTTTTTAGAGACGAACATGTCTCTGACAGTAGACTCTCGTGATATTGTTTGTGCTATCATTAAAATCTAAACACGAAAGAGGCCTTAAAGTTATCATTAAAGTGTGTGAGTGTCCTGATGTTAAGAAACTATAAAGTTCTTGCCTGAATAAGAAAAATCAAATCTTATAAACTTTGCTAGATAGAAACATGAGCGTTATGGCTTTACGTAGACAGAAAGGTAACCCTGCATCAGCAGTATCAAAATGGTGTCTATGAAGGAGAAAGTGCAGTGTGTTTTATCACGTCTTAAAGAGAGCCTTTCTAGAACGATGAACTGGAAGATATAGTCCAACACCATGACCGTCTCACTCGCTGGACATTACCCTTCTTGACTTTTATAATGGGGCTGTACTAAGGACAAATGTTTAGGTATTGAAACTTTGCAAGCAAGGATAACTGGTGTTGCTGCTATGGTGACAGACTAGTATCATTAATTTCGACTCGGAACATTATTATCCCCATTACTAGATAGTACGAATCACATTAGTCCTACAAAAATAAGAGTAAACACAATTTCTCTGTGATAACGATATCACCAGCTCTCTCTATATTGGGGAGTTTTATATCACATGAACTAGGGGTAAATTTCATAAAGTGATGCTTGTCACATTTAAATGCATCACAAAAGCAAATCATATTGTGCATTAAGATTTGTTATACATCAATTTGACGGGGAAAAGTTCTAAATTGTTTTATAATAGAATTGTTAGTGTGGTTTAGTACAGAGCAGAAAAAAGAGCTAAGAACTGAGGAAGAAGAATGAAAAATGAAGAAATGCAAACAATGATTGTCTCCCTTACCCTGCTGCACTGGCCACAGCATATCCAAAATAAATACAATGTTACACAAAGACTATTTCCTCACTGTAAATTGTACAGTAATTATTAATTAGAGTAAACTGAAAACAACAAGCTGGTAGCTAATATTTATATGAAAATACAACATGGCAGCTTAGAAAAAATATTAAAAATTAAAAACAGTTAAATTTTAACACAGGTTCACACTGAAATCCTTGTCCTGCACGCCTCGTGGTCTCATTTGATACACACACACACACACACACACACACACACACCGGAAGGAGGACAAACGAGTGTGCCAGAATTTAAGGCATCAGTCATTTGCATGTTCCTTGCGAAACTTTGCCTATCTAACAGCTCTACTGTAAGCATGTCGGTTGTGAGCTGATGCCTCAATTTGCAGATTATCAACGATGTCTAGCAGCAATCTTCGTCTTGGTCTTCCTCTCTTTCTTTTCCCCATTATGTACCCTTCCAAGACGGTCTTCTCTAGACTATTATAACGTTTCATGTGTTGAAGTTTTCTCTCTTTAATCCTCTTTACTAGCCAGCCTTCTTCAATATTAAGTTCTTGTAGTATGGATATATTTGTTCTTTTTTTGTGCCCACGATATTTGAAGAACTCTTCTGTAGCATTTACATTCAAAGCCATGTATGTTATTCTCAGCTGTTGTGTTAAGTGTCCAGGTCTCACAGGCATATGTTGCGATGGGAAAGATACATGCCCTTAAAAATCTTATTTTTGTGATTCTGTCTGCTCCTCTCCACATATTCTTTAGTTGTTTTACTTTCTGGAGAGCGATAGATGTCCTCCTTCTAATTTCCCTCATTGTATCTCCATTATTAGTTAGTAGTGATCCAAGATATTCAAAACTCTCCACTTCTTACAGTTTTACCTCATTGATACATATTTCAGCTGCCTTGTTTGTTTTGTCAGTTGTCATCAATTTAGATTTCTTCGCATTAAGATAGGGGTTTTGCTCTTCGCTGTTCTTACGAACTGAAATAATTAGTTTTTTCATTCCTTTTTGTGTTGTGGACAGTAATACTGTGTCATCAGCATATTTAATCTCTGGGTTTCATAACCTCAAATTGTTATGGCATCGTAATATTCTTTGCCTACATCTTTTCTAACATTCCTCATTATATTTTCAGTATACAAGTTAAATAAGTAAGGCGACAATATGCACCCCTGACGGACCCCTTATTTTATGTCAAACCAAGTTGTTGTTCCACCATTTATTCTTACTGCTGTATTAAGGCATTGTGAGGGTAAATTAAAATTTTACACCAACGTGCTATGCGTCGATTAGAAATCTAAAAAAAAAACTTTTCGAAGCACGTCATATCGATGAGTATTTCATGACTAGATGATTAGTTCATTTATCATCTACGAATATAATTCATTATCTCTCTCTCTCTCTCTCTGTCTCTCTCTCTGTCTCTCTCTTTCTCTCTCTTTCTCAGAGTAGAAAATACCTAAGTAAATTAATCTTTGGTTTTCTAGTCGAAGGCCTCTGAGGCCACTAATTTGTTTAATTTGTCTTGCCAATATCCACAACTGGCACTCATTAATGTCAGCCCAGTTTGGGGATATATTTAACAACATTTCAGCACATTTCAACACTCAGCTGCAACAAAAGCAGAACCGTTCATCTGGGTACTAACCAGGGCCAAACATTTGTGAACGTCTACAAACATTAATCATGTCTCCATTGTGTGCTTCAGTGTTAGACATGCGATTTAGATGTTAGAGTTCCTAGGTTCGAATCCCACCAGAAGTAAACGGATTTTTTTTTTTACTTTGAATCCTCCAACAAAAAATTCACTTGGTCTCTAGGTAGTGGGAACTAACATCCCTGTGCATTATCGCGGACAATGAAAATCCTCTTAAGTTGGAAATGCAAAAATGTTGGTCAGACAACCGGTGTCCAGACAAAATTCTAGGAAAAGTTATCAAAAAGATTGGCACTCAGATCACAGCCCCCAATTTTTTTTTCTTGGTCTCTCAGTTTTTATCCCTGTTCCTTGGATTATTTTGGGCGCTGATTCAGAAAATTGCATTGGATAGACGGCGTCAGCTCTAGATGTGGTTGATTTTATACACTTTTATTCCTCTCTTTAACAAATCTCTCCTGTAGAATTGGGATGTCATAAGAAGCAGTCGTATTTGAATGGGAAATGTATTGATATAATTTACCCATGTACATATTTTGGACGCATTAAAAGTCATGATAAATTAGAAAAAATGGTCCTGTCATAATAGGAAAAAGAAAGAGAGGAAGACCAAGGCGAAGATGGCTTCAAAACACCGTTGATGATCTGCAAATGGATGCGCCAGCAGCAGGGCATCTTGGTTACAACCGAGAGCCTTCAAGAGAGCTGTTAGGGAGTCAGATTTCCTCAAGGGGCATTGCTAGTGACTGACTGACTGAATTTACCCTCATGTTTTTGTTTATAATGGTCTTTGCTTTACAACTACTTCCTTTCCTAAATGCACACTGGCACAAAAATGTATAGCTCAAATTACAAAATCGTTTTTTTTTCATTTTTTATTACATAATTATGTGCAAAAATTAAGATTTTAAATGCGGTTTTGTTATGCTATATAAATTTGTATTTCAAAGGTTTCTCAACCTGATCTGTTTAAAAGAATTGCGCTGTATAATAGTTATGATCGTATAAGTGGAGTGTATAATTCTACTCATATCATTTGATAAAGTATCGTTGCTTTGTATGCTCTGGGATACTACAGCCAAACATGAACACTGGGCAAGAACAGACTGGCCTCGGAGGGAATATGTGGAGGTTGGAGGACAAAATGTAATCAGTGAACCTTTGGTAGCATGAGATAGAATCATACTACCACCACTACATATAAAGGTAGGTCTAATGAAACAATGTGTAAAGGCTTTGAATAAAGACGATTCATGCAATGAATACATAGTGCATAAGGTACCTGGACTTACCTAGAAAAAAAAACTGAAGGCAGGAATTTTCGATGGTTCACAGATCAAACAACTTATAAATGACCCATATTTCATAGCATCAATGAATGAAATCGAATCATATGCCAAGTCTTCATTTGTTCCTGTTGTGATAAGCTTTCTTGGCAAATAAGGAAGACAAGTACACACATTTAGTAGAGTAATATGTTGTTTCATTTCACAGGCTTGGTTGTAACATGAGTGTTAAAATCCATTACCTGCATAGTCACTTAGATCGCTTTCCAGAGAACCTTGGTGACTTAAACGAAGAGCAAGATGAACAATTTCGCCAAGAAATAAAACAATGAAAGCCAGATACCAAGGAAGATGGGATGCACACATAATAGCAGGCAGTTCTTGGAATCTTGTGCGAGATTGTCCTGGAAGTTTCCACTCTCGGAAGTCTTACAAAATCATCTTCGTTTGTGTCCACTGATGGAACATTTGTTGTCCTTTTGATATGAAATAAGGAGATTTTATTGTAGTACATCATCATCAACAAGTGCCGTGCCGACATGCGTTGACTATTATGCTTCTCCACAGTACACGATCCTTCATGCAGGTCATCAGCTCAGTTGATGATCTCCTCTCACACCATCCCGTCAGACTGTCCAGTATCATTTCTCTTTGTCTTCCTCTTGATCTTCTTCCTTCTATTTTTCCTGCTGTTATAATATTTTCTATGCCCCCTCTTCTCATTGCATGTCCTATGAAAGTAGATTGTCTCATCTTTTTGACAAGGTTTTTTGTCTCTCCAACTCTTCTCATACATTCTTCATTAGTTATTTTTGCTGTCCAGGGGATTCGCAACATTCTTCTAATAAACCACATTTCTGCTGCTTCCAATGATTTTTTGTGCACACTTGCCTATTGTCCATGATTCACTTCCATATAACAAGATAGGTTCAATATAGCATTTTAGGACTTCTAACATTCATTGATAAGGATGTGTTGGCTAATATGTTTTTCATGCTCTGAAATGCAGTCTTTACTTGGCCTATTCTGTTCCTAATTTCTGTTCTGCATTTCCTATCTGAAGTTATTACTGCTCCAAGGTATTTGAATTTCTGCATCTGCTTTAGAATAGTTCCGTTTAAATTTATACTGTATGCTGGTGGATTCTATTTCTTAGATATAACCATAGTCTCTGTGTTCTTGATGTTCAAAGTAAGGCCTTTCTGTTCACTTTCTTTGGCGACATTATCCAAAAGATTTTGCAGGTCTTGTTGGTTCTCAGCTATCAGTACTGTGTCGTCAGCATACCGAAGATTGTTAATATTGTATCCTCCAATTTTTATGCCTGTTTCTGTGATGATCGTTCTTAGAATATTCTCGCTGTACAGAGAAAAAAGGTCTGGAGACAGTACACATCCCTGTCACATCATCATCATTATCATCATCAGGTGCCGTGCCGACTGGCGGTGGCTATTATGCTTCTCCAGAGTACCCGATCCTTCATGCAGGCCATCAGTTCAGTTGGTGATCTCCTCTCACACCATCCCGTCAGACTGTCCAGTATCATTTCTCTTGATCTTCCTCTTGATCTTCTTCCTTCTATTTTTCCTGTTGTTATAATATTTGCAATGCCCCCTCTTCTCATTGCATGTCCTATGAAAGTAGATTGTCTCTCTCTTATCTTTTTGACAAGGTTTTTTGTCTCTCCAACTCTTCTCATACATTCTTCATTAGTTATTTTTGCTGTCCAGGGGATTCGCAACATTCTTCTAATAAACCACATTTCTGCTGCTTCCAATGATTTTTTGTGCACACTTGCCTATTGTCCATGATTCACTTCCATATAACAAGATAGGTTCAATATAGCATTTTAGGACTTCTAACATTCATTGATAAGGATGTGTTGGCTAATATGTTTTTCATGCTCTGAAATGCAGTCTTTACTTGGCCTATTCTGTTCCTAATTTCTGTTCTGCATTTCCTATCTGAAGTTATTACTGCTCCAAGGTATTTGAATTTCTGCATCTGCTTTAGAATAGTTCCGTTTAAATTTATACTGTATGCTGGTGGATTCTATTTCTTAGATATAACCATAGTCTCTGTGTTCTTGATGTTCAAAGTAAGGCCTTTCTGTTCACTTTCTTTGGCGACATTATCCAAAAGATTTTGCAGGTCTTGTTGGTTCTCAGCTATCAGTACTGTGTCGTCAGCATACCGAAGATTGTTAATATTGTATCCTCCAATTTTTATGCCTGTTTCTGTGATGATCGTTCTTAGAATATTCTCGCTGTACAGAGAAAAAAGGTCTGGAGACAGTACACATCCCTGTCACATCATCATTATCATCATCAGGTGCCGTGCCGACTGGCGGTGGCTATTATGCTTCTCCAGAGTACCCGATCCTTCATGCAGGCCATCAGTTCAGTTGGTGATCTCCTCTCACACCATCCCGTCAGACTGTCCAGTATCATTTCTCTTGATCTTCCTCTTGATCTTCTTCCTTCTATTTTTCCTGTTGTTATAATATTTGCAATGCCCCCTCTTCTCATTGCATGTCCTATGAAAGTAGATTGTCTCTCTCTTATCTTTTTGACAAGGTTTTTTGTCTCTCCACCTCTTCTCATACATTCTTCATTAGTTACTTTTGCTGTCTCTGTCACACCCCTTGTTTTATAGGTTGATATTTTCCAATTCTATTTTCAACTCGAATTGCTGCTTCTTGTTGCCGGTATAGATGTTTTACAATCCTCAGGTCTTTGCCGTCTATATTGATGTCTTCAAGCATTTTAATAATTTCATTATGTTTCAACTTGTCGAATGCCTTGGTGTAATCAATGAAGCATAAGTAGAGATAATCTTTCTGTACTTCTAAAGCTCTTTCTGTTAGTATTCGTAAAGAATAAATGGCATTGTGTGTTCCCTTTCCTTCAACAAATCAAAACTGTTCATCTGCTATTTCCATTTGATCTTTTTTCTTGTTCTTCTCATAATGATTCTCAGAAGTAGCTTCGTTATGTGACATGAGAGGCTGATAGTCCGGTGGTCATCACATTCCTTTGCACCTGGTTTCTTTGATAGTGCTATAAACATGGATTTAATCAGGTCACTGGGAATATAACCACTGTTGTAAATGTCATTCAGTAACTTGGTTATTATTTTTATTCCTGTCTCCTCTAGTGCCTCTATTTCTTCAACTGTTAATTATCAGGCCCAGTCGCTTTTCCTTTCTTCATGTGTTTGATGGCATCTATGATTTCATCTTCAAGTATTGGTGGTCCATCACAGTTTTCAGTATCTGGTGTTAATTCTGGTCTTTCTCCTCCATATAGCTCACCGATATACTCTGTCCACCTGTCCACAATGTCTTCCTTTCCCATTAACATTGTAGTACAATATCATTTTAATTTTTAATACGGTTCCTTCATACTTAAAAGATATTATTTTATGCACTATATTAAAATATCCTTATTTGTTATGAGCGAGCAAAGTGAAGCGTGGTATATGGCATATGTTTTATATCTCAAAAACTAGAGCTAATAGATGAAAACTTTTTGAAATCAGCAAGTCAAACATACCCAGAAACAGGTTTAACATTTGAGGCACCAAAATGTGTGTTGGTCAGTGTTATCTACGCTGACTACGACATCCTTTCTTAGGTTATAGAACGAGAGGCCGAGCAGACACAGGGATATCCTGAACTGGGTAAAAGTATTTATAAACAAAGACTCCATGCATACTCCAGCTTGTAGACTGGAGGGAGAGTGAAAAACAGTGTAAACATATACTTCGGTAGAGAAGGTATTTCTTATAGGGAACAGTTTGAGACAGCTTATGACAGGGGTGCCAAGTATATGATATGGCACACACGTTTCATTCAGTCTGCCATTTTCATCATCATTATCATCATCAGGTGCCGTGCCGACTGGCGGTGGCTATTATGCTTCTCCAGAGTACCCGATCCTTCATGCAGGCCATCAGTTCAGTTGGTGATCTCCTCTCACACCATCCCGTCAGACTGTCCAGTATCATTCTCTTGATCTTCCTCTTGATCTTCTTCCTTCTATTTTTCCTGTTGTTATAATATTTGCAATGCCCCCTTCTCATTGCATGTCCTATGAAAGTAGATTGTCTCTCTCTTATCTTTTTGACAAGGTTTTTTGTCTCTCCACCTCTTCTCATACATTCTTCATTAGTTACTTTTGCTGTCTCTGTCACACCCCTTGTTTTATAGGTTGATATTTTCCAATTCTATTTTCAACTCGAATTGCTGCTTCTTGTTGCCGGTATAGATGTTTTACAATCCTCAGGTCTTTGCCGTCTATATTGATGTCTTCAAGCATTTTAATAATTTCATTATGTTTCAACTTGTCGAATGCCTTGGTGTAATCAATGAAGCATAAGTAGAGATAATCTTTCTGTACTTCTAAAGCTCTTTCTGTTAGTATTCGTAAAGAATAAATGGCATTGTGTGTTCCCTTTCCTTCAACAAATCAAAACTGTTCATCTGCTATTTCCATTTGATCTTTTTTCTTGTTCTTCTCATAATGATTCTCAGAAGTAGCTTCGTTATGTGACATGAGAGGCTGATAGTCCGGTGGTCATCACATTCCTTTGCACCTGGTTTCTTTGATAGTGCTATAAACATGGATTTAATCAGGTCACTGGGAATATAACCACTGTTGTAAATGTCATTCAGTAACTTGGTTATTATTTTTATTCCTGTCTCCTCTAGTGCCTCTATTTCTTCAACTGTTATATTATCAGGCCCAGTCGCTTTTCCTTTCTTCATGTGTTTGATGGCATCTATGATTTCATCTTCAAGTATTGGTGGTCCATCACAGTTTTCAGTATCTGGTGTTAATTCTGGTCTTTCTCCTCCATATAGCTCACCGATATACTCTGTCCACCTGTCCACAATGTCTTCCTTTCCCATTAACATTGTAGTACAATATCATTTTAATTTTTAATACGGTTCCTTCATACTTAAAAGATATTATTTTATGCACTATATTAAAATATCCTTATTTGTTATGAGCGAGCAAAGTGAAGCGTGGTATATGGCATATGTTTTATATCTCAAAAACTAGAGCTAATAGATGAAAACTTTTTGAAATCAGCAAGTCAAACATACCCAGAAACAGGTTTAACATTTGAGGCACCAAAATGTGTGTTGGTCAGTGTTATCTACGCTGACTACGACATCCTTTCTTAGGTTATAGAACGAGAGGCCGAGCAGACACAGGGATATCCTGAACTGGGTAAAAGTATTTATAAACAAAGACTCCATGCATACTCCAGCTTGTAGACTGGAGGGAGAGTGAAAAACAGTGTAAACATATACTTCGGTAGAGAAGGTATTTCTTATAGGGAACAGTTTGAGACAGCTTATGACAGGGGTGCCAAGTATATGATATGGCACACACGTTTCATTCAGTCTGCCATTTTCATCATCATCATCATCATCGTCGTCGTCGCACTTCTTTCAGAGATATAGACCACGGATAAAGGCTCTACAATCATCACTGTTCTTGGAAGTATCCTCTGCTTTCTTCCATGTGTATCCCTTGTCTCTGAGCACTGTCATAATTTCTCTTCTCCAAGTAAGTCTAGGCCTTCCTCGTTTTCTATTTCACTGAAGATTCCATGTCAGTGCCTGTCTTGCTATGTTGGAGCTTCCTCAGAGTGTGCCCAATTCTCATCCATGTTCTAGACATAATTAAATTCATTTTGATTTGTTTTAACTGATGCATAAAAACTGCAGATAAGCAGTATAGCTGGTGTAATTCTCTGGGGAATGGATCTGAGGTATCATTATGGGTTTTGTAGTTGGTGCATCACTCTGGGATCTGGAGTTGATGTATCACTCTGGGGGTCTAGAGCTGATGTATCACTCTGGGGTCTAGAGCTGATGTATCACTCTGGGGTCTCTCTCTCTCTCTCTCTCTCTGAACCTTATGTGCCCAGGGCACATGGGGCTTCCGCAAGGGTTTTCCACAAATGCCTGTCTTTCGCCTTTTTTTCTGCTCTTGCCCAGGTGAGCCCTCTATTGCTCAACATCCTTTCTGTTGTTCTTCTCCATGTCTCTTTTGGTCTACCCTTACTTCTGCTCCCCTGTGGTGTCCATCTTAGTGCTATTTTTGGTAGTGAGTTGTCAGTCATTCGGAGCACATGTCCCAACTCTGGGGTCTAGAGCTGATGTATCACTCTGGGGTCTAGAGCTGATGTATCACTCTGGGGTCTAGAGCTGATGTATCACTCTGGGGTCTAGAGCTGATGTATCACTCTGGGGTCTAGAGCTGATGTATCACTCTGGGGTCTGGAGCTGATGTATCACTCTGGGGTCTGGAGCTGATGTATCACTCTGGGGTCTGGAGCTGATGTATCACTCTGGGGGTCTAGAGCTGATGTATCACTCTGGGGGTCTAGAGCTGATGTATCACTCTGGGGTCTAGAGCTGATGTATCACTCTGGGGTCTAGAGCTGATGTATCACTCTGGGGTCTAGAGCTGATGTATAACTCTGGGGTCTGGAGCTGATGTATAACTCTGGGGTCTGGAGCTGATGTAAAACTCTGGGGTCTAGATCTGATGTATCACTCTGGGATCTAGATCTGATGTTTCACTCTGGGGTCTGGAGCTGATGTAAAACTCTGGGGTCTGGAGCTGATGTTTCACTCTGCGGGTCTGGAGCTGATGTAAAACTCTGGGGTCTGGAGCTGATGTAAAACTCTGGGGTCTAGAGCTGATGTAAAACTCTGGGGTCTAGAGCTGATGTAAAACTCTGGGGTCTGGAGCTGATGTAAAACTCTGGGGTCTAGAGCTGATGTAAAACTCTGGGGTCTAGATCTGATGTTTCACTCTGGGGTCTAGAGCTGATGTAAAACTCTGGGGTCTGGAGCTGATGTTTCACTCTGGGGTCTAGAGCTGATGTAAAACTCTGGGGTCTGGAGCTGATGTAAAACTCTGGGGTCTGGAGCTGATGTATCACTCTGGGGTCTGGAGCTGATGTATCACTCTGGGGTCTGGAGCTGATGTATCACTCTGGGGTCTAGAGCTGATGTATCACTCTGGGGTCTAGAGCTGATGTATCACTCTGGGGTCTCTCTCTCTCTCTCTCTCTCTGAACCTTATGTGCCCAGGGCACATGGGGCTTCCGCAAGGGTTTTCCACAAATGCCTGTCTTTCGCCTTTTTTTCTGCTCTTGCCCAGGTGAGCCCTCTATTGCTCAACATCCTTTCTGTTGTTCTTCTCCATGTCTCTTTTGGTCTACCTTACTTCTGCTCCCCTGTGGTGTCCATCTTAGTGCTATTTTTGGTAGTGAGTTGTCAGTCATTCGGAGCACATGTCCCAACTCTGGGGTCTAGAGCTGATGTATCACTCTGGGGTCTAGAGCTGATGTATCACTCTGGGGTCTAGAGCTGATGTATCACTCTGGGGTCTAGAGCTGATGTATCACTCTGGGGTCTAGAGCTGATGTATCACTCTGGGGTCTAGAGCTGATGTATCACTCTGGGGTCTGGAGCTGATGTATCACTCTGGGGTCTGGAGCTGATGTATCACTCTGGGGTCTGGAGCTGATGTTTCACTCTGCGGGTCTGGAGCTGATGTAAAACTCTGGGGTCTGGAGCTGATGTAAAACTCTGGGGTCTAGAGCTGATGTAAAACTCTGGGGTCTAGAGCTGATGAAAACTCTGGGGTCTGGAGCTGATGTAAAACTCTGGGGTCTAGAGCTGATGTAAAACTCTGGGGTCTAGATCTGATGTTTCACTCTGGGGTCTAGAGCTGATGTAAAACTCTGGGGTCTGGAGCTGATGTTTCACTCTGGGGTCTAGAGCTGATGTATCACTCTGGGGTCTAGAGCTGATGTATCACTCTGGGGTCTAGATCTGATGTTTCACTCTGGGGTCTGGAGCTGATGTAAAACTCTGGGGTCTGGAGCTGATGTTTCACTCTGGGGTCTAGAGTTGATGTAAAACTCTGGGGTCTAGATCTGATGTTTCACTCTGGGGTCTGGAGCTGATGTAAAACTCTGGGGTCTAGATCTGATGTTTCACTCTGGGGTCTGGAGCTGATGTAAAACTCTGGGGTCTAGATCTGATGTTTCACTCTGGGGTCTAGAGCTGATGTAAAACTCTGGGGTCTAGAGCTGATGTAAAACTCTGGGGTCTAGATCTGATGTTTCACTCTGGGGTCTGGAGCTGATGTAAAACTCTGGGGTCTAGATCTGATGTTCACTCTGGGGTCTGGAGCTGATGTAAAACTCTGGGGTCTAGATCTGATGTTTCACTCTGGGGTCTAGAGCTGATGTAAAACTCTGGGGTCTAGAGCTGATGTAAAACTCTGGGGTCTAGAGCTGATGTAAAACTCTGGGGTCTGGATCTGATGTAAAACTCTGGGGTCTAGAGCTGATGTAAAACTCTGGGGTCTGGAGCTGATGTAAAACTCTGGGGTCTGGAGCTGATGTAAAACTCTGGGGTCTAGAGCTGATGTAAAACTCTGGGGTCTGGAGCTGATGTAAAACTCTGGGGTCTGGAGCTGATGTAAAACTCTGGGGTCTGGAGCTGATGTAAAACTCTGGGGTCTGGAGCTGATGTAAAACTCTGGGGTCTACTGACTTTGACTGTGACTCTTGAACGAATTATTTGAAGGATAGATCCAAGCATTAGTCCAACACCGAGGTTTGTAATCGTTCCCACACCACTTTTCACTTTTGAATCGTGAATACCACCTGAACATCTGTGCACGAAATAAACAATTATCCTCATAAACTTGTCGCATCAATCCAACTGTCTCAATGGCACTTTTTCCGAATTTTAAACAGAATTTATTGTTAGCTTTTTCCTCCATGCTGATTACGTAGTAACTGACCAGGTCAACAAAATGGCGGCTTTTTTGTCGTCTGCTTTTCGGCCGGCGATGAAAATTTGCCAGATCATAGATGAAGGGTGTCTCTTTGGATTCCATGCTTCACATTTTTGTCTTAGCCATAATAAAATCAGTCTCATTACTTAATTGTTGGACCTTGCATGTAGTATATATTATCATTCATATATCAAAGATTTCCCAATATCAAGGGAGAGTACTTATTAGTTTGACTTGCTAAGTTATGGTCTAGCCTTCGGCCAGGGAGAAGAGATTGCTTTGAGCTATAATTTCTACTTAACATTTTGTTTTTTTGTCCGTCAGATATTCTCACGCATCCCCGGCCGTTTGATTCCACTTCGCCAAAAAGTTACTTATAACAGCGGATAATTTAGAACTTATAATGATAGGGCAGTGGTTCTCAATTAGTGATCCGCGAAACCTACTATGGTGGTCTATGACAAAAAACTCAAGATTTTACTTTCACTTTGAAATGTTTAACAACCGATGAGAGGACCAGACTTGGAAGCCACAATCCGGAATAAAAAGCGGCATGGTTTCTCTCATCACATGTCACTAATTTCATATTCTGTTTATTTGTCAGAACAAGTAGGAATGCTAATCTCTGCCTACTACTTCTTAACTACATTATTGTTGAGAAATGAAAACGCAATGGAAAGTGACAAACAACAACAAAGAGGGATATAAAACTTTAACAAAAGAAGTACGAAGATACATAAGAAAAGACACACACAAAAATACATACAAGATTGTTGTGAAAGAATAGAAGGACATCTGAAACGTGGAAGAGAATGAAATGTTTAAAGAAATAAAGACATTGATGAGAAATGTCACACCTAAGCTAAATGTAATTTGTGACCAGGCGGGAAATACCTTGACAGAGACAGAGCAAATTCTAGAAAGATGGGAGGAATATTACAGAGGAATGAATGAAACAACCGACTGTGAAAGCAAAAATCTACAGTGTGAATTATTATTGGAGGAGAAAGAACCCGAACCGACAATAGAAGAAGTTTTATGGGCAATAAAGAATCTGAAAAATGGTAAATCACCAGGATTGATGGGATAACAGCTGAACTTATTAAAGCAGGAGGAAAGGAATTTGCAACAATCTATCATGCACTATGTAAAAAGATATGGCATTCAGGTATTTGGCCAAAAGAACGGAAAAGAACTGTATTTATAAACCTGCCAAAACAAAGTGTAACATGAAATTATGTACAAATTACAGAACTGTTGCCCTGATTAGTCATGCCAGTAAAATTCTGTTAAAAATCATAATGGGTAGACTTCGTAAGAAAATAGAAGAAGAAGTCAATATGATCCAAGCTGGTTTCAGGCATGGAAGAGGATCAAGAGATCATATATTCAATATAAGATTAATAATAGAAAAATGCAGAGAGTTTAACAGTAGGATTTTTCGCCAGACCCTGTCATATGCCTGCTGGAAGTCTACAAAGACAGCTACGGAGTTTTTCTTGTGTAAAAAACTATCTTTCACTCTTTGAGTGAGGAGAAATAGCTGGTCTTCAGTTCTTGATCCTTTGCGGAAGCTATCCTGAGGGACCCCGAGGATTCCAATCACCAGTACAGCCTATTGTTAAACATTCGTTCTGCTAGCTTTCCAATGTTGGAAGTCAGTGAGATTGATCTGAAAGTTTTTAGGTCATCTTCTGGCTTTCATTTTTTTTTTCAGGATAGCTCTATAATGTTGCTGGTGTTGCATAGCTCTTCAGTGTTGTTTCCCATAGAGTTTCGGTCTTTGTATCCTAGTTATGGTAGATATGCATTAAAATCTCCTGCAATGATAGCTTTCTGCATGTCTGTGTTGTGTATGTTGATTTGACTTTTAGAATTTGGGGGACAATAAACATTATATAGAGTGTAGCACATTCCATCATGCCATACTGTTA